>CM029637.1:486513-681513 GCA_017311315.1 Dendrocalamus latiflorus
CAGCCTGCGTGGCGTCTCGCCACGCAAGCAAGGCTAGTACAACATAAATAGGAACATAAACATAGATCCGAAACGAAACTAAGGAGAGCATACGAAATCGACGGTGTCGATCGTATGCATTATTAATTGATAATAATATATAGATCATGCATGCATGAGAGGCAAGCCGGCTTGTGGTCAGATGACGTTTATCTGCTCGAAATCCTTGAGCTCCCACTTGCCTTTGTCGTTCTTGACCATGCTCTTGTGCTCCGCCACCCACCAGCTCGCCGGCACCGGGATGTCGTCCTTGAGCGCGTCGGTGCCCTTGTTCACCAGCGCGACGTCGCGGTCCACCACCGGGTTGAACCCTCCGGCGCTTCCCTGCACTCCGGCGACGCCGTGCAGGTAGCACTCGAGCTCGTGGGCCGTGCTGTCCGGGTCCTTGAGGTACGGCGACAGTTTCGTGTCGATGGGCAGCGTCACGCCCAGGTCAGACAACCAGGGCGGGAGCCCGGGCACCGGGTCTATACTGTTCTTCACGTGGAGGGCCTTGAGGTCGTTGAACGAGTCGAAGGCATCCTTGAAGAACACGTTGCCGACGCGCGGGCACGCGAACACGACGGCCGTCACTGGGCACGGAGGCCGGCCGCCGGAGGACTTGTTCACGCTGTTGCTGATGAGGTCGACGGCGTTCAGGATGGAGAGCGACGCGCCGAGGCTGTGGCCGACGACGGTGATGCTGGTCTCCTCGTCCTTGTAGAGCTCCACCAGCCTCCTCACCTCCTCGAGAACCTGGTCCCTGGCGCTGGTCTTGCCGAACTCGGAGTCGGAGCTGGCGTTGCTGGCCGTGTACACGGACAGGAAGCCCATGTGCACGGCGGCCAACGGGTACGCGGCGGCCGCGGAGCCCAGCACCGGCTCGGCGGGGACCGTCCCGGACTCGAGGACGTCCTTGGCCAATTCGGCCAGCGTCAGCGTGCCGCGCCACGCCACGACGATGTCGCGCCTCCCGAGCTCGGCCACGCCCTCGTCCGTGGCCACCGCGACGTACCCCATCCAGGTGGTCTCCTTTAGGATGCCGAAGAACAGCTCCGCCGTGGCGTACACGAACTTGGTGACGCTGTAGTGGCTGGCGGCGGCCACTCCCGATTTGGTCAGCAGGTCGTCGTGGCCGTACATGCAGAAACCATAGTGCGGCGAGCGCTCCTCCTTGTTGAAGCCGTAGCCGGTGGCGGACACGAGCTCGCCGTAGGAGATGAGGGACTTGCGGAGGTCCAAGTCCAGCGGGTCCAGGAGGCCGTTCCACGAGTGCTCGCCCTGGAGCTCGCGCCACCTCTCGGCGATGCTTCCATTTCCAGTCCCAGCTCCAGACGACACCATGGCTACTCACCCTCAGCTAACTTAATTTGTTGTGTCTTGGTATGGTAGTAGCACAAAGATGCTTTGACGTTGTGTATGTTTAATTTGGTTGTGGTTTCTTCGCTTCAGCTTGGTGCCTATTTATAGCACTTGCTGCACCTTGAAGCGACAAGATTTTCATTTGCATTTATTGAGGTAACACATCAGCAAAAATTAATGATGACGTGGCATCAGAATTATGAAGAGAGATCGGGAGATGAGTTTCATCCACAGAAAAATGGAACCCGGCCCGCACGTATAGTTAGTTACCAACACATTGGAAACACACACTGCTGGACTCTGTGGGTCGGGCCCAGCTAAAATTCCCAGCGGTACGAAATTACTATCATACCATTCCAATTAAAGATGTTGAATACTGCTAGTAAGTTGTTTCTTGTTCACGACCAGGCCCGTCCCTGGGCAAGTGCGGCCTGTGCGACCGCACAGGGCCCCCAATTTCCAGGGGCCCCCAATATCTTGTGTACAGCCCAATACTATATAGGCCTGGTCTCTATTTTTTGGTACAAGGAAACTGGTTTCTTAAATGCACTGGAAATAGCTAAAGGAATTGCACTCGAGATGGATATTGGTACAACATTTCATAAAAGCAGAGAAATTAAAAGAAAGAGGCAATTTGATGAGAACCCAGATGACACAAATATTGCCACACAGTCTGCAGAGGAATCATTTAGAATCAACTATTTTATACCTATTGTTGATCAAGCTATTTCTTCACTAACAACAAGATTTGAACAGTATCAAGGTTACCAGAGAATTTTTGGTTTCTTATTTACTTCCGATATATTGCAGTCATTGGATAATAATAGCTTGAGATCTTCCTGTGATAATCTTGAGGCCGCTCTTAAAAGAGATGGAAAATCAGATATTGATGCTAATGAACTGTATGTGGAGCTGAGGTTTCTTCAAGATTTTATTCCAAAAGAAGATATGGGCCCTGTTGATATTCTAAAGTTCTTGAAGCGACATGATTGTTTCCCCAATGCAACTATTGCATATAGAGTTTTGTTGACCATTCCTGTGACTGTTGCATCAGCAGAACGAAGCTTTTCAAAATTGAAGTTATTGAAGAATTATTTGCGTTCTATAATGACGCAAGGAAGGCTTACTGATTTGGCTACAATAGCACTTGAGGGCGACATGCTGGACAAGATTGACTATGAGCCTATTATTGAAGATTTCATTTTGAAGAACACCAAAAGAATGATGATATTCAAGTAAACATTATGCGACGAAGGGTTGAATAGGTACAATTCATAACATATTACATTTTAATGTAATAAATTATTATTTATATATTATTTATGGTCCTATTTTATTAGCCTATAAGGCCTCGTTTTAGACTTTGCACAGGGCCTCGGTTTTGGCCGGGACGGCCCTGTTCACGACAACGTAGGTTGAATTAAGAAAGTAACAATGCCGCGAAAGCTCGAATTGAACTCCTCAAGAAATTAAGGGGAGGATTTGACTGCATGCTGCAAGAGATCGATCGATGTCCTCAATAACACACACACACACACAATTCTAGCTACCTTCTGTTTTTTCTATTACGCTTCTCAGTTTGATTGGATTCCTTGGACGTACGTTTTCTTACAGGAGAGGGAGAGAAAGGAGAGAGGAAGAGAGATTTCTTAAACACTGATACAAGGGGATGCTGTTTTCTCAATCTGCTGGAGCTAGCACCTATCTCCTATAGTCTGCAACTTAGTTTTCTCAATCCGGCCCCTATACAAGATTTTAAAGGAAAAGGGAAAGGAGATCTGCTGAAGATGCTCTAAGAATTACTTGTGATCAATGTTATGTATCGTGCAATAAACACAGTCGTCTGGACTTGGGATATAATTCTTAGATCCATGATGAAGTAATCGCAACCTTCCTGCAGTGTTTTATCTCCGACATGTTCCAGTATCACTTGGGTAACTTAACTACAATGTCATCTCGTGGCAACAGAAAAAGAAGAAATGGGCGAGCGCACTGTGTCCCCACATGTCAGTGTCAGCCGCACAGTTTCCACACGACCAGAGAGAGGCCATGAGCACCACTCTTGCCTTAGCCACAGGCAGCATCTCCATCCATCCAAATGGCAGCCATCTGTTAGGATGATCTCAGGCATTTGGCCCAACGGCCAAATGTCAACCCCTTGACCGCGCCCCGATCGGGGGCGCCCAGCCCAATAGGCTGGTGGGCCCCTGTCGCCAGCGCCATATAAACAGAGGTGGGGGCCGGGCGGCTCGCATCACGAGGTTGACCGTGCCGCCGCCACCCCACCGACAAAACCCTAGACCCGATCTAAGAGGGGCGCTCAAGCGACGGGAAGCTCCACCGCCGTTCACCGCCGCCAGGGAGACGCCGCCGCCCGGGACACGCCGCCGAGGAGCCCCGCACCTCTTCCCCGACCGTCGCTGCCCGTGCGCAGACTCCACCGAGCGAACCCGCGATGGCCTCCTCCTCCTCCTCCTCTGCATCGGAAGGTTGGTACCCCCTCTCCCTCTCGGCATCCTCTCAAGAACCCGAACGCATAGAAGAACCCTCTAGATCTAAACCCTAGGAGATCCCCAAAGACATAAATCTAACAATGGTATCAGAGCTTGCCTAGTGGTAGATCTAGATGGGAAAAGAACGGCGACCACCGTCGGTTGACCGGCGTGCGGAAAGAGAAATGCACAGAGAAAGAACCCCCCTTAACCCTAGAAAAACGGCAAAAGAAACGGAGTAGGGGAGCGGGGCTTACCGGTTGCGCCGCCCGGCCGCCGCCGCCACCGCGCCGCCGCCGCGCGCTGCCGATTTGGTTGGCGCCGACGTCGCGTGCGCCGTGCGGCCGCGCTTTGCGCCCCGCCCCGCCGCCTACATGGGAGCGCGCCCGTCCGCCGCGCCTCGCTGGGGTCGCAGGGGCCGCCGCGCCGCCGTCCTGCCGCTCCTCTCCGCGCGCGGGCCGCCGCCGCCGCAGCCGATCTGCGCGAGCACGAGCGCCATCGCCCGTGCGCGTTTTTCGGGAGGGAGAGAGAAAAAAATGGTTAGGGTTTTTGGGGAGGGGGCGTTTTGCCCTGGCGTTTTTCGCTCGGGGCCGTCCGATCGCGTGGACGGCCGAGATCGGGCGGGGCCAGATGGGCAGGCCGCCACGCGTGCGGGCAGGCCGGTAGGCCGGAGGCATGCGGGGGTTTTCGACCCGCGTGGGAGAGCGCCTGAGGAAGAGCGGGGCCGCGCCGCTGGCCGCGCGCGCGCGCGTAAGGCGCGGGGAAAGCAGGCCGCTTTGGGCCGCGTGGGGAAAAAGAGGCCGGCACGCCGTGGGCCGTGGCCGGGCCGAATGGGCCAAAATGGCCAAATGAACAGTAAATTCTGTTAATTGGTTTTTATTGTATTTCAGAAGCTTTTATGAGTGAATTTCAATGAAATTTGATTCAAATCTCTGTAAATTTTTGCACCAACGTGTTAATTTTTTCAGAGATTAAATGTGTACCGTATAATGCTTCTGAATATTGAATTATTTTTGAATAATTACAGTTTCCGCTGCAAAAGTTAATGTTGATTGATTTTCATTATTAAATTCGAACCAACGGGAGAATTTAATTTTGGAAAAATAGATATAAATCCCAGATAATTATGATATTGTTATTTTCTAGCCAACGTTGATAATAACAATGTTATAATTTTTAATTGATGATTTTTATGCATTATTTGTATTTCTGCCCAACGGTGATGTAGATTTAATGTATAGATAAAATTGATTTAAATTGTATGTCGTATTTTTGACCAACGTTGGAAATAAGGCATATAATTTTGCTGTTACGTTCTCACTTTATTTGAACTAAATTTTCAGGCGGATACAACTTGATGAGTTGTATCAGAGAGATCCCCACTCTCAAAGGAGATAATTATGGAGAGTGGAAGAAAAAGATTGACCTGGCCTTCATCTTGGCTGAGGTGGACTGGGTAGTCACCACACCGTGTCCCACAGAGCCTGTGGCACTGGTGAGGGACGAAAATGAGGCTGATGCTGCATGGCAGACCAGACAGAGGGACTATGCTCCCATAAAGATGTCATATGATCTTGATCATAAAAAGTGGGTCACTGCCAACAAGAAATGTTTGGCTGTGATAAAGAACACGATTGAGCCTGCTATTGTGGGCTCAATCACAGAGTGTGACACTGTCACAGAGTACCTTGAGAGAATTAAGAGTCAGTTTACTGGCTCTTCAAAGACTTATGCTACACAGCTGATTAAACAGCTTGTGACAGAGAGGTACTCTGGTGGTGGCAGTGGCATAAGAGAGCACATACTGAGGATGAGCAACTTGGCATCCAAGCTTAAACCAATGGATTTGGCTCTCAAGGATGAGTTCCTTATTCATTTGGTTTTTGCTTCCTTGCCTAAAGAATTTGACACTTTTGTTGTCAACTACAATATGCAGCCCGAGAAATGGGACTTAGAAAAATGCATAGCTATGTGTGTGCAAGAGGAGGAAAGAATTAAATCCTCACATGGTGGATCTATCAACTATGTGAAGGATAACAAGAAAAAGAACTTCAACAGTACCTCCTTCTCTAAGAACAAGGGAAAAGCCTCTGTCTATCAGCCTCAACAGAATAAATTTGCTGTAGACAAAGATCAGTGTCTTCACTGCAAGAAGACGGGACACTACAAGAAGAATTGTCCTGATTACTTAAAGATGATAATGACAAAGAAAGGTGAGAACATTATTACTTTTGTAAATGAATGCCTGTATGTGCAATATTCGAAATCCACTTGGTGGATTGACTCAGGAGCAACTATTCATGTTGCTAATTCCTTACAGGGATTCCGTTCGACGAGGACTACGCAAAGAAACGAAAGATGCATTAAAGTTGCAAATGGAGTACAAGCTGAAGTTGAAGCCGTTGGCGATCTTTCATTAGAGTTAGCTAATGGCTCCAATATTTTACTTAGAGATGTCCTTTTTGTTCCCTCTTTACAGAGGAATTTGATTAGTGTTTCAAATTTGGACAAAGATGGTTATGATTGTAATTTTGGAAATGGCAAGTGTGAAATAATATTTAATAAAGAATGTGTTGGTCTTGCCATCTTACAGAATGAGCTTTATTTGTTATCATTATGTGATGATGTGAATGTCGTATGCGATAATGGGAACGTCGCGTGCGAGAAAGTGATTGAATCCTCGTCTACGAATGTAAACAGAAAACGAAAGAGAACTCTAGATGAGTCGTCGAAATTATGGCACTGTCGTTTAGGCCATATTTTGAGGGGGAGAATAGAAAGACTTGTTAAGAATGATATTCTTCCTCCATTAGAGTTCTCAGACTTAGAACAATGCAGAGAATGCATTAAAGGAAAATGTGTAAAGAAAATTAAAAAAGACGCTAAAAGAAGCACAGGAGTTCTACAAATTATTCACACAGATATTTGTGGTCCTTTACTTGTGAAAAGTGTCGATGGTTATGACTCGTTCATAACATTCACAGATGATTACTCCAATCAAAGAAAGAAATGAAGCCTTGGATAAATTCAAGACATTTAAGGCTGAAGTTGAAAACCAACACGATTTAAAGATTAAGATAGTCCGATCTGATCGTGGGGGGGAGTACTACGGTCGACATACCCCATATGGACAAGTTCCTGGACCTTTTGCAAGGTTTTTACAGGAAAATGGAATAGTGGCCCAGTATTCTATGCTGGGCGAACCTCAGCAAAATGGAGTAGCTGAAAGACGCAACCGTACCCTAATGGATATGGTGCAAAGCATGATGAGCTATTCCACACTGCCATTGAGTATCTGCTCAACTTAAGTGAAGCCCTGCATTGGGAGTCAGTCTGGGTTGCGGACTCAGACTAAGACAACGGTAGGCCCCCACAACTCGGGCCTGGTGTTCCGTGGTGGCCAACGGATACCCGAGGGTGTGCGGATTTCGGACCTATCGGGTAGAGTGTATACCAAGGGTTGAGCAGCGAAAAGACCCGGTTCCTTAACTCAGTCATGAGGGTTGAGGATGCGTGTGGGTAAAGTTGAGCAAACTCTGCAGAGTCAATCTAATGGTATTCGAATACGCCGTGCTCCCGGTTAACGGAGCTGTGTCACTTGGGTGATTCCAGCTACGAAGCTTAAGTAATTTTTGAAAGTTTTAACTGGATTAGTTGGTTAATTATCTTTTCATGAAAACCCCATAATCTTAATGAGTAGTTTTGGTTCTGGTTTGCCAAAACAATTTGCGAAATAAAACTGCATCCACTCAAAGTTAATAAACCAAGTATACTCCCTTCCTTTGTTGATTCGTGCAAAGTAGCTAAGATAGGTTTTCCGTTGTGATTTGCGGAGCTGGTTAGCTCACGGCTTGCTAAACCCCTTCAGAGGATCAAGACGCAAGCGAAGGTCTTCCCGTGGAGGAAGTCCCGGAGGAGCCATTCTTCGATGAAGATCCGTGGTTTTAGGTCTTCACCGTGCTCAAAGCTTTCCTGCAAGTCTTTTGTGATGTAATATAAACTTTGGGCTTGCATGCCCCGTTGCAGTAAAACCGAGTTGCTAAACTCTATCTTGTAATAAAGTTGGACTTTTGCTATTAGCATGCGATGATATACTCTTGTGTGACTTTCAACAACTGTTTATGCGTGAATAGTTGCGAAATGCCGTGTCCGCAGGCACCCCCGAAAATGGGGGCGTCACAAGAAGTGGTATCAGAGTAGGCTTCTTGACCGTAGGTTGAGACCTAAGGCAAACTAGGAAGCGATTTTCATCGCAAAACCTAATTTAAACCCTAAAAAGAAGTTTACGAAAATATAAGTATTGTTGCTGTCTTGTCCCTCTCTTGTTGCTATCTTACCTGTCTTAGTTTATTTCTGCTTAAGTTTTACTTTTGCAAATGTTTATTGCTTTACTTGTCTAACTTCAAAATTTTGTTTCCGGCAGATGGTTCACTTCGTGCACTCGCGTCCGGATAGCATGGAGGGTTGGCCTTTAAGCTCTGGGAGATGCAGCGCTACCTGGGAGCAGACGGGTACCACAGCCTGGTTTTCCACGCTGTCAGCTGCTTCTGTGGAGAGCGGCACTACAAGTGGAAGGCATGGGTGACTCTGACACCCCTGCCTGTCCGCCCTGACCTCAAGAGGAGGTTCATCGCCTGGAGGATCGACCAGGACGATGCCGTGCAGGATGCAGCCCAGAAGGTTGTGATCTACCTCAGAGGCTACTACGACCTTGAGTTGGCAGTGTCACCTTTCGACCTGATTCCGAGGTCGCTCTGTGGAGGCTTTGCAATTCCCCAATTCCGTGAGGAGGACGATCCCCGTTTGGCGGGCATAGCCACCCTTGTGGCCCAGCAGACTTTCCGCTACGAGCGAGCAGTCACGGAGTCCTGTTCCCTACAGAGTCAGTTGTGGGAGGCCCGCCAAGAGGTGCAGCAGCTCAGAGCAGCTTTGGTCCGCTTCGAGGCAGTCGAGGCGGGCGAGGCTTCAGCGTGCGGAGAGTCCCCCAGTGTCTCCTCTTCGTGCGCGTCCGTGCAGTCCCGGCCTAGGCGTAGGCTGACCGCGGGACAGTACCGTGCCCGGTTCCGTCCTGTGGCCCCTCTTGCCTTGCCAGCTCCAGAGCCCGCGGAGGAGTAGCTGGAGTATGCTAGTTTAGTCTGACCTTTTGTAGTAGCAGTGCTTGTGTAATGTAATGCAAGTGTATCATGAACCCTAAGTGGTCTGTGTACCACTTGCATATTGTAAATTTATGTTAATTATCTCTTTTAATTTGTTTGCTTAATTATCAGTATTCTCTCTGTGTTCAAAGCTTTCTCCTGTCCCTTTCGCTCTCGATCTTATCTTTTTCGTCCTATACTTGCCTTGAAAAATTCAATATCTTACTTATCTACTCTTGTTTGTTCAAAACCGCTGCAAAGCTAATCACAAGATTCCAATTGGTAGACTTTCAAGATGGATCCAGCATAGCAGAGTGGTCAGACCAGCGGGCAGGGTGCACCTGCCACAGATCAAGCAAACTTGCCAGCGTGATAGCCATGATGGAACAGAACCGATATCAAGGAGAACATAATATTTTGAGGATGTTAGACCAGCATGCAAGGCTTCTAGAACAGATAGCTGCCAGGTCTCCAGGTACTCAGGGTAGAGGCAACGTTAATCGGGATGGTACCCCAATTACCACCCGATGGGCAGATTTCCAAAAGACGCGTCCACCGACCTTATCTACATCTGTTGATCCGATAGTGGCTGAAGATTGGCTCTTGGACATGGAAAGAAAACTTCAAACTGTACAGTGTGATGACAAGGAGAAAGTGTTGTATGCTTCTCACCAGTTGCAAGGCGCTGCCGCAACTTGGTGGATCAATTATCAACGCATGCAGCAGAATAGAGAAATCAACTGGGAAGAATTCACAAAGGCCTTCCGTAAAGCCCACATACCAGAAGGTGTCATGGAGGCTAAGCGCCGGGAATTTTTGGCTCTTAAACAAGGTAGGAGTACGGTGATGGAATATCTCCACCAATTCAATCACCTCTCCAGATTTGCCCCCGAAGATGTTGATAAAGAAGAGAAGAAGATGAGCAGATTCCGTGCAGGTTTACAGAAGTCCTTGAAGTTCCACATTTCTGCCATGAAATTCAAGGATCTGCATGAGATGGTGGACAGCCTGATTAATTCAGAAGAAGCAAGAGGCGAGATGGAGGATTTCAGGAAACGCAAAGCGGTGCACAAGTCACAGTCATCATCGCTGTGGAGGGATGTATTATTGGTCGTGCAGGCAGTGCAGTCCTGCCAGTCCAGTCCTCCGGACAAACTGTCCTGGACAGAGAGTCACAGACAGACCAAGAGGTTGATATCGAATTAATTTGCCTTGTTGTGCATCCGGTCCGTACATGTCACATGTGATTTGTTTTATTTCCCATTCGCCTGACAACGTCAAACATGTAACTATGCAAGCATGTTCAGCTCAATGTGTGAATGCAGAATTACAAGCTAGCCCCGTTGTAGGCGACGCCACATGTTTGACGTTTGCAGGTGAGGAATCAGGAATAATATATCCTCTTACGTACCTCACTGAGGCCACGTTTGGAACATGAAAATGCTAATTCCTGTGAATACATCGCTCTCCCACCCGCCTCCTGCACATCCCCATCATCATGTCATGTGCCCCTTGAAACCTCCGACCAATCACATGCAAGATGCAAACATACATCACATCATTGTTCTCTTTAATTCTAACGAAGAACAACATCCTATTATAAGTTTTTAGAAAAGGAATTAGACACCCAAAAATCATAACCACTACTACAGAAAACCTCATAGTAGACGTCTCATCACAGACGGTTTTGTAAAACCGTCTCTGATTAACACTATTACAGACGGTTGTAATTTGAAGGCCGTCTGTGGTATTTGTGGCGGGAAAAAGGATTATCACAGACGGTCGGTCTATATTAAGAACCGTCTGTGAAAATCCCAGATTATCACAAACGGTTTTTAATAAAAAACCCGTCTGTGATAAGCTGGTTACCACAGACGGTTTGTAATTATAAACCGTCTCTGATAATTCACAGACGGGTTTTAATTAAAAACCGTCTCTGATAATGGCTCTTAGGCATTTATTGCGCTGCTCAGACCGCATCTGTCTTCATTTCGATCCAGATCTAGCCACTGCTGCGCACTTTTTCACTCGGGAGGAAGCTAGGCGATTTCAGGCTAGTTAATTTGGTGGGAAGAGGCAGAGATTGAGCTTTGAAGATTCAGACTTTCCTGGTTGCTCTAGATATGGTTAGTAGTAAAATTTATTTTTTCTTTAATTGCATTACAATTTAGGTCTAAGTAATCCATGAGTGTTATTGAAGATGGTTAATTTGCAAAATTGTTGGTTATATAATAGCTATTGTGTTTATAATATGAATTGAGCTAGCAAATTAAGTCTCAATATAATAAATGTGGCCGGTATATATGTAGTAATTATAATTAGTTAATCTAGATTTTAATCTAGATTTGCCAGGGGTGGAGTAGAGGGTATGCCAGTTGCTAGGTATCCCTCTGTGGTCTAGTCCAACATAATACGTACATGTACATCTCTGTAAACGAAACAACCGATCGATCAATAAAGCACCGTGCCGTTTCGTTTGCCTCACGCAAAGATTCTGAATCCCAAGTGTCGCGTTGTTTCACCTGCCTCGCACCGACGCATCGATATCCTGAAACCCAAGTTCTACTAAATGAAAAAGAGATGATCATGAATACTTGGACTCGGCCAGACGCTAGACTCGTCGACTCGGACGCCACGATCTCGACAACAGGTGAGCCGACACCCCCTTGTCCTGACAGCAGTAGCACACGCCAGACGGCCTGATGCCGAGGACCGAGGCCAAGCGCGGTTGGTGCCTCGGTGATGGCCAGGTCCCACCCTCGCGACATCGGGCGGAGCTGCAGAAACCGCCAAACAGGTTTGCGGTCCTGGGTTTGGGATTTAATTTTCTTTTTTTTTCTAAAAAAATGCGTACTTAATTACTTATTGGTAGTTGAAATTATTTTCTTTCAAGCATCGACTAAAAAAGTCAGGCAAGTAGTATTGTAAGCCTCTTAATCTCTTTTATGCCTATATTTTGAACTATCGCGTTTGAACTATTTATATTGTAATTTGTGCAAGTTTCCAACTTAATCTTTGAGTTTAAGACTTATCATGTTATTTAGTGCATGTATACCAAATTAAGTTGCAAAATTTACAATTGTTTGTCGAATGGGCAAATGGTTTTACCGAATTATATATGAAATTATTTGTACTGTATACCCTTAGGTAAAATCCTAGATCCGCCACTATAGTCGGAAATGGCAAGATTGCAATGTTCTTGACCTCAGAGCTGGATCAACAGTACCTCGGCAAAAAACATTGCTCCAACGATGTTCGCTAAAGCCATTAGAAAAAAAAATTAACAGTCAAGAAAGCCCTAGCACAAAACAAATGGGTGGACCACATCACCCCAATCCAGTTCCATATTGAGGTTCATGAATATGTTAACCTATGGGAGGCTATTTAGGGTGTTGCACGGGTGTCATAAGAGATGATGAGATCCGATAGAAGTGGACCACAAATGATGAATATACCACCAAAACTGCATGCGTACTAAATCCAATTTGTGGGAAGCTAGCTTCACCAAGATCAAGATTTTGCCGTTTTGGAAGGCTAAGGCTGAAAGAAACTTTCGCTTATTTGCATGGACACTTCTACCCCTGAAAATTCTAACAACCAATAATCTAAGCAAATGGAATTGGTCACATGACCCGATATGCAAACCTTGCACTGACCCTGTAACTCCAGTTCACCTTTGCAAGGATTGTGTAATTTTCACTAAGGAGAGGTGTGGTCCATAATTCGGGACAGGTTCAATTTATCCCAACTACAAAATATTCTCCAAGACAGCTCAATCTACACATACTAGAAGAAATGTAGAGCACATTTTGATAAAACTCAAAATGCCTCATTTGATGGAATTCTGTTGTATGTCTGGTGGAATATATAGAAGGAGCATAATCTAAGAACTTTCCAACATCAAGAACTACAGCCAACATAAGTAGTGCTTCTGGTTAAAGATGGTATCCAACAGTTTAACTTTGCGACACATCCAGTCATCGCCACGTCTTGACTGTTCCATAGTCGCTGCAGTTTTTCGCTTCTGTTTATTAGTTTATGTCCTTTGCCCACCTCTAGTGTTTCTTCCTTAACTCAGTCCGCTTTTAGGTTTTGTTAGTCGGGTCATTCAGTAGAGTGTCTTGTTGTAGTCGAGCCGGCTAGTGGGGCTGTAATTCTTGTTCTTTTTTCCTTTTTATCTTCTAATAAAAATCACGGCAAATCTCTTGCCGTCCTTTCGAACAAAAACATATATGTATATACATATGGATGTATATAACATGTGGGTCGTTGTTTTAGTCGTGAACCGTCTTTTTACTCGGTAAACATGTTCCAGTTCCCTTTGTGGGTTCAACCTTGCCGGCCTTAATTATTATTTTTCTAATATTTATTTATACTCTAGAACAAATAATTGGTGATACATGGAACATTGTCCCTTACTCTTCTCTAAGACATAATAACAAGCCTAAATAATAGGTATTGGGTATGTTGGGCTGAAAATGTAGTAAAAAATGTAAAAATAGTACAAGTTAGGCTTTGGCAGGGTCCTTATGTTTCACGTGTGTGGAACCAAAGATCTCCGGTGAAGTTTCACCTCAAGTCTTAACCTAATCCAGACCTGAGGCACGCCCCTAGCTAACCTTCCGAGCACCACTCTTGTCCACAACCTTAAGCGTTGTCAAACAGTGGTGAAGCTAGAGCAAATTAGAGGAGGGTGCACTTGCCTTGTAGGTGCATACACATTTGCCAATAAGGAGGATGCATATATGGTGGAATTTTAGATATAATCACTGTTTTTACATTTTTGAACTTTTAAACTTTTGTGGGTGAAAAACAACTTAAATACAACCCATATTAACTTGTCGCACTTAAAATGGATTAACTGAAAAAAAAAATACGACGTGAGAAGATAGAACCAGAATGACTTTGAAACCACCTTTCACCGTTTCATGCTCTAGATAGGCATCTACTCCCTTTGTCCCAAAAAAAATTAGAAATCTCGCTTTTCGGAGTCAAACAATACAAAGTCTAGACTTTTCGAGGAGTCAAACAATACAAAGTCTAGAATCGTCGTTGCGAGCCAGAATCATTTCACTGCTATCCTGTTTGGTTCTGATTCAACCAATTCGATCTTACGCGAAACTGAAGCGATTCACGATGCCAAACTGGCCCTTAAAATACACAAAAAATATATATATATAAAGCGTTTCACTGCTCAAGCATCCTCATGACATACAACATAAATAGGAACATAAACATAGATCCGAAACGAAACTAAGGAGAGCATACGAAATCGACGGTGTCGATCGTATGCATTATTAATTGATAATAATATATAGATCATGCATGCATGAGAGGCAAGCCGGCTTGTGGTCAGATGAGGTTTATCTGCTCGAAATCCTTGAGCTCCCACTTGCCTTTGTCGTTCTTGACCATGCTCTTGTGCTCCGCCACCCACCAGCTCGCCGGCACCGGGATGTCGTCCTTGAGCGCGTCGGTGCCCTTGTTCACCAGCGCGAGGTCGCGCTCCACCACCAGTTTGAACTCTCCGGTGCTTCCCTGCACTCCGGCGACGCCGTGCAGGTAGCACTCGAGCTCGTGGGCCGTGCTATCCGGGTCCTTGAGGTGCGGCGACAGGCTCGTGTCGATGGGCAGCGTCACGCCCGGGAGGGTATATGATCCAATCCCCCACAGGCCAGACGGCGGGAGCACGGGCACGAGGTCTATAATGTTCTTCACGTGGAGGGCCTTGAGGTCGTTGAAAGAGTCGAAGGCATCCTTGAAGAACGTGTTGCCGACGCGCGGGCACGCGAACACGACGGCCGTCACTGGGCACGGAGGCCGGCCGCCGGAGGACTTGTTCACGCTGTTGCTGATGAGGTCGACGGCGTTCAGGATGGAGAGCGACGCGCCGAGGCTGTGGCCGACGACGGTGATGCTGGTCTCCTCGTCCTTGTAGAGCTCCACCAGCCTCCTCACCTCCTCGAGAACCTGGTCCCTGGCGCTGGTCTTGCCGAACTCGGAGCTGTCGTTGCTGGCCGTGTACACGGACAGGAAGCCCATGTGCACTTCGGCCGACCGGTACGCGGCGGCCGCGGAGCCCAGCACCGGCTCGGCGGGGACCTTCACGAACACGAGGTCCTTGATCTTTTCGGCGCACGTCAGCGTGCCGCGCCACGCCACGACGATGTCGCGCCTCCCGAGCTCGGCCACGCCCTCGTCCGTGGCCACCGCGACGTACCCCATCCAGGTGGTCTTCGGTTGCATGCCGCACAAGTCGAACAACAGCTCCGCCGTGGCGTACACGAACTTGGTGACGCTGTAGTGGCTGGCGGCGGCCACTCCCGATTTGGTCAGCAGGTCGTCGAGGCCGTACATGCAGAAACCATAGTGCGGCGAGCGCTCCTCCTTGTTGAAGCCGTAGCCGGTGGCGGACACGAGCTCGCCGTAGGAGATGAGGGACTTGCGGAGGTCCAAGTCCAGCGGGTCCAGGAGGCCGTTCCACGAGTGCTCGCCCTGGAGCTCGCGCCACCTCTCGGCGATGCTTCCATTTCCAGTCCCAGCTCCAGACGACACCATGGCTACTCACCCTCAGCTAACTTAATTTGTTGTGTCTTGGTATGGTAGTAGCACAAAGATGCTTTGACGTTGTGTATGTTTAATTTGGTTGTGGTTTCTTCGCTTCAGCTTGGTGCCTATTTATAGCACTTGCTGCACCTTGAAGCGACAAGATTTTCATTTGCATTTATTGAGGTAACACATCAGCAAAAATTAATGATGACGTGGCATCAGAATTATGAAGAGAGAGGGGAGATGAGTTTCATCCCCGCGCGCACGTATAGTTACCAACACATTGGAAACACTGCATGCTGGACTCTGTGGGTCGGGTCCAGCCAAAATTCCCAGCGGTACGAAATTACTGTCATACCAATCCAATTAAAGATGTTGAATACTGTTAGTAAGATGTTTCTTGTTCACGACAACGTAGGTTGAAGAAGAAAGTAACAATGCCGCGAAAGCTCGAATTGAACTCCTGAAGAAAGGGGAGGATTTGACTGCTGCAAGAGATCGATGTCCTCAATAAGGTTTTTTTCTATTACGCTTCTCAGTTTGATTGGATTCCTTGGACGTTTTCTTACAGGTGAGGCAGTGGAACTCTGCATGCACTCGTGAACAACAATAACCCTTAATCTGTGTGATGACGATTCATTGGCGTCAAAGGACATCTTTGTTAGGAGTGTGCATGGTAGATGTTAGATTGGATGACATGTGAATATGTGATTCATGGATCAGCTGGGATGTTCTCTGATGATTAAGAGCATCTCCACCAGATTGAATAAATGCAATCCTCTTTCCCTATAACCAGTGGTAAAGGGGATTGAAGACAAAAAAACATACTCTAGCAGATCTCCTTTCTAATCTCTTTTCCCTAAAAATTTCCCTCAATCCCTCAGAAAGGGGAACAAGCAACATTTTTTATCAATCCCCTTACTCCCTTCCCTTCTCACTGACATCTCAGCCCCAATCTCCACACACCACCGAGCCAACGCCGAGTCGTGCCCCCGCGCTCTGCACACCGCCGCCGTGCCGGCAGGAGCTCACCACCGCACCGTCGCCGTGCCCCAAGGAGGCCGCCATCGAGCCGCTGTCGTCCTGGTAGGAGGCAGCCACCACGCCCCGCGCTGCCTCGCGCATAGGTGCCGTGCCACCGAGCCGCCACCGTCGTGCTGGACCGAAGGCCGCCGCCGCGCCACCCCATGCCCCACACACAGGCGCTGAGCCGCCCACCCCATGCCGGCGTGCCCCCTCGGTAGCCAAAGGAGAGAGGAGAGAAAGGAGAGAGGAAGAGAGATTTCTTAAACACTAAGAGACCATGTGGTCGTGACCCCATGAGAGTGATGAGTAATTGACAAGGGTTTAGGTTAGTCGAGTTTGGTTTGGGTGGTTTGGACCATGTCGTTGCGTGGTGCAACAGACTCGGTCGGTTTGGTCAAACTTGGTCGTATGGGCTTAGGATGCATATTCTATTGTTTCGACAGGTTTGGACTTCGTCATGCATGAGTATGATGTGTTTATACTATTTACGTTTTCATGTATCGAGCGGTGCTATTTGACGTGTTTCTTGTCTGTGTGGCTGCAGGACGTCGAGTGGAGTCGTGACGAGACACGGAGGACTGGACTAGGTGCAGGTGGCGCTGAGGTCAGAACAGTTGGGATGTGTCAAAGACGACGTGGACTCGAGGTGGTTGCGAGGCGTGCGAGGCAAGGAGCGCAGAAGCTTCCCGGAAGGTGCAGGAGGGGCGAATCGGGAATTTCACAAAGCTGCACAGGCGGGAGCGGGCTCCGTTGGACTTAGCAGGCGTAACGGGGTGGAGACCCGTTAGCCAAGGGCTATAAATAGGGTGAGGGGCTGCATGCCTCCAGAAAATGATTGTGGAGAGTTAGGGTTTGTTTGAGTCAAAAGAGGCTTTGTAAGTTTGTTTTGGCTTTAGGCTTTAGTGGTTGAGAGTGGGTAGGAGAGGCAGAGATTCTGTTGGAGAGTGTCTCCCGTAGCTTCCTCTCTGTGTGTAAGCATGTGAGTGTTCCTGTGTTTTTGAAAGAACGATGTAGCTTGTGCTCTCAATCCAAGCATGTATGGGGTTGTAGGGATGGTATGAGCTGATACTCTGTGTAATCATGTATCTCTCTTCCTCATTATCAATCCAAGATAGTTTTGGTTGAGTTTGATCCATTCCCAGGCTCTCTGTTGTTTCTGTTCTTTGATGCCTTCTTTTGGTGATTTGTGACTTTTTGAGTTTCTTGTTGTTTCTTGTTGGAAGTCCTAAAATGGGTTGCTATGACATGGGAGATGCTCAAAAGCCATTTGGCTAGTTGATCCTAGGAGCAAATCAAGTTTAATCTCAGTTTTGAAGTTTGGCCTCCGTTGTTCATGCATTTCTTGTTCTAGGGTTTGGTTCAGATTTTGGTTCCTTTGAGGAGATGGCCTGATTTTTAGTCTGAGAAGTCCTTTTGCTATTGCTAACATAACTGCAAAATCTCATGAGCAAAAGACTTAAGACCTTTGAGCAATTTAGACTTTTGGTTCAGATTTGGCAAAAGTTCAGTTTTTGTCAAAATCTGAATTTCTTACTCTTTGATTAAAATCCTTGCATTCCAAAGGACCTAGGCTTATTTGATTCATGTTCTTGTGCTTGTGATGTCAGGAGAATGAATCTTTAGCCTTAATTCCTTTGGTTTGACTGTTGCTTTCATTTCGGCAAAATCCTGTTCTCTCTGATATCTCTCTGTTCCAGCCAAAGGTCTCAGCCGAACCTGCAATTCCCTGCTTTTGGCCATTCCCAGATTTTTGTTCTCTCGGCCAGCAGAAATTAGCATTTTGTCTCGGCTGTAGCTTTCTATGGCAGCAATAATTACTCACTCTGAGAGTCTACAGCCGCAAGCCATTTTCTGAAGGTTGTTCGGCAGTGAGTTTTCAGCCGAAATCATTACTGTGCACAACTTGTGGTCTGCAAAAGTTTATTTCGGTTGTGAGCTTCAGTAGCCTTTGTTGTCTATCTTAATCCTTGGCTCTGTAGTCTTTTTGGCAACATTCTTTGTCTCTTGCCGATTGGATTAGTAGCTTCCTTGTTTGATTAGTTTCCAGTAAGTTTGGCTTTCTCGGATGGCTTTTTCCTTGCTCGCAGGCTGCAGTCCAAAACCAATGGCAAGAAGTAGTTATTTTTCTTCTTTTTGTGCTATCTTTGACCTTTCCTCATGCAGTCCAAACGGCGTTATTTTCAGTTGATTTTTTTGCTGGTTGGTCTCTTATTTATGCTGAATTTTTCAGTGTCGCATGCGTTCCAGATTTCAGCAGAATTAATTTTCTGTGAGTTGCTTCATTCTGAATCTTTTTGAAAAATCAATATACGAATTCTCGGGGGCGATTTTGAAGCGAACGACATTCACCCCCCTCTGTCGCCATTTCGATCCAACAAACACTGATAGAAGGGGATGCTGTTTTCTCAATCTGCTGGAGCACCTATCTCCTATAGTCTGCAACTTAGTTTTCTCAATCCCCTATACAAGATTTTAAAGGAAAAGGGAAAGGAGATCTGCTGAAGATGCTCTAAGAATTACTTGTCAATGTTATGTATCGTGCAATAAACACAGTCGTCTGGACTTGGGATATAATTCTTAGATCCATGAAGTAATCGCAACCTTCCTGCAGTGTTTTATCTCCGACATGTTCCAGTACCACTTCGGTAACTTAACTACAATGTCATCTCGTGGCAACAGAAAAAGAAATGGGCGAGCGCACTGTGTCCCCACATGTCAGTGTGAGCCGCACAGTTTCCACACGACCAGAGAGAGGCCATGAGCACCACTCTTGCGTTAGCCACAGGCAGCATCTCCATCCATCCAAATGGCAGCCATCCCCTTCCTCCACCTCGATCGGCAGCTCCACACCTCCACCTGCTGCCATCCTCGCAGCTCCTCACCATGGCTGCCACGCTCTCCTCCGTGGCTGCCCCTTCCCTCCCCAAGCACGGCTCCGTTACCAGAGCTCAGCAGCAGGCACCTCCTTCCATCATCTCGGCATCAACTGTGAGTAGGAATCCGTCCGTTCTTGCTGTTTATTTGTGTGGTTTGTTTCTTGTGATCGCTGATGTTCGTATGGTGCAGAAGACTGCCTTCCATGGGGTGTCGCTGGTGGACAGGAGGTGGGCGGCTGGCCACTGGAGAGGCGGCGGGCGGCGGAGGCTGCTGCAGGTGAACGCGAGGACCGCCGCCAAGAACATCGAGGTGGAGGTCAACAAGCCGCTTGGGCTAGCCTTGGGCCAGAAGCCCGGCGGTGGCGTCGTCATCACTGTTAGTCCTCTTCTCTTGCATTTTCATTGCTTCCTGTCCTTGTCTCCCGGCATGATCCTGGAATGCAGATTTCAGCCCCGAACTGATGTTTCAAAAATATGGATAAGAGTAACCATGCTTCATTGAATTCAAAATTCTCGCACTAGTCTCAAATTCTAGAGATGAGATTTGAAGCTGAAGATCCAATTGCTAATTGCTTCTACGTAAACAACATGTTCACTTCAATATGATTCTCTGAAACTGGATGCAAGTATTGCAAACAATAACTATGATTTGTTTCTTCGGCATGGGATTATTAGTCTGTGGAGTCTGGAGGGAATGCAGCAAGAGCTGGTCTGAAAGTCGGCGACCAGGTCTTGTACACAAGTAGCTTCTTCGGAGATGAGCTGTGGCCTGCAGATAAGCTTGGGTTCACCAAGACAGCCATCCAAGCAAAGCCAGACTCCGTCTACTTTGTGGTGAGCAGGTACGCACTTGTTCCCTTGGATTATCCTGGTTACATGGTTAGGGCTTATGATTTGATATTGCTAAATTTAGTGAAATGATTATTGTCCTTGAGTGAACTTTGAACTCTTCATGTAGTATGTATATGTTCCCCCAAATCTCATCCGAGTGATCTCAGGGGTGTCGAAGTTGATGTGAAGCGCCTACCTAAGAGGCCGGCACCGCCCCGGTTTGGACGGAAGTTGACTGAGTCACAAAAGGCAAGATCAGCATAACCATGGCTACTTTTTTTTCTCCAACTTGAAGCCTCTGCATGTATTTTATAAACTGCAAATATCCCCTTTTTCAGGAGAGAGCAACACACATCTGCCTTGATTGTGGATACATATACTTCCTACCCAAGCCTTTTGAAGTTTTGAGGAACCGTCGCTGGCGACCAGTCCGAGCGATTCTTCTGCTTAGAATAAGAACGAATCAATCACAGAATCACAGAAGAATAGATTGAACACAGAGAGGTAGAGAGAACTCCTGGTCTTTCTTTATTGCTTTCAATTGCTTCAGGTGTACATGAATTGCTGATATGACTCCCTATTTATAGTCTACGGTGGGGTGCTCAAATATGTCAGGACTCTGGGCTGGACCCAGGGTTTCTTAACACTCCCCTTTGGGCACTCACTCGACATGCTCATGCCTCGTTAAAACTCCACAAAAATCCAGTGGAAAAATTTGGAGAAAGAGTACATGATACATGTGATGCTGTGATGCACGAATTGCCTCATTAAAAACCTTGGTCGAGAAACTTCAGGAAAACTCGTCAAGGGAAAAAGAGTACAATTCGCTCAATCTTCATTCAGTCTTTAGGGCTTTATTCTTTTGGGTACTTAATCTTCGGGATCAAAATTTACTATCGGGCTTGAGAGAATTCCCCCTAAATTCTGCACTTCTCTAAGTCTCATCATTCCAATTCCACGCACGCACCTTTCAAAGCTAGATGCGGGGAGTAACTTAGTGAACAAATCTGCGAGATTTTTACATGACTTACTATGCAGCACTTTAATCTCGTCCATCTTTTGCAATTCATGTGCATAGATGAACTTGGGGTTGATATGCGTTGTGAGATGACTCTTCACATAGCCTGTTTGCACTTGTGCAACGTAAGCGGCATTATCTTCATAGATAATTGTGAGGGTTTGCACAATGTTCATTCCACATAACTGCTGGATGTGGCGAATCATTCAGCGGAGCCAAGCGAACTCTCGTGCGGCTTCATACAATGCTATAATTTCTGAGTGGTTCGTCAAAATAGCTACAAGGCTTTGCTTAGACGATTTACATGAAATTGCAGTTCCACCACACAGAAATACATAGCCTGTTCGTGACTTAGCGGTATGCGGGTCTGACAGGTACCCAGCATCTGCATAGCCAATCAAGTTCAGATCTTGATTCTTTCTGTAAAACAATCCAAGGTCCTAGCTTCCTTGGAGGTATCGGAAGATGTCCTTTATGCCCTGCCAATGCCTTTTGGTGGGCTCTGCACTGTACCTTGCTAAGAGGTTCACGACAAATGCAATGTCCAGTCTAGTGCAGTTCGCTAAGTACATGAGTGCTCCCACTGCACTCAAGTATGCGAATTCAGGTCCTAGGACTTCCTTCCCCTCTTCCCTAGGTCAGAAAGGATCTTTTTCTTGCTACAAAGACCTCCTGATCATCGGTACTTTCGATGGGAATGCCTTCTCAAAGCCAAACCTTTCAAGCACCTTCTGGGGTGTAGGACGACTGATGTACCAAGATTCCTTCAGGGATATGCTCAAGGTGCAGGCCTAAGCAAAACTTGGTCTTGCCCAAATCTTGCACTTTCTGGGGATTTCTACGCAAATTTTCAGTTCAGAGAAAAATTCGCGCAATTTTCTGATTTACCGAGGGGTTTTCTGCAAAATTCTGGACCCATACGTAAATCGGAGGACCTATCGGTAATTTTTGGAATTACCGAGACCTTTCTACAAAATTTGGGACTTAGATTAAAGATTTAAGGACTTCTTTGTAATAACCCGAGAGACGGAGGGCTTTTTCACAAAATGCCCTGCGCCGGCCCACCCCCCCTTTTTCCTCTTGCCTGGCCCGTTTTCTCCCTCCCCCGGCCTGCTTTCTTTCCTCCCACCCATGGCCCAAGTGCGGCCCATCTTCGCTCGGCCGAAAACCAGGGCAAGGGTAGGGTTTCCCCTACCCCTGTTCATACGGGGGCGGCAGCTCCCGAGCGAGCGGGTCGGTGGCGGGGCCGAACCGGGGGTGGCGCGCTTTGGCCGGCTTCGGGCGGTGGCGCTGCGGCATAGTTCGGGTGGCTCATGCGGGGAGGCCGGTCGGCGGCTGCTGGCCGGGATGTGGGAGCGTCGTGCAGGGCATGGTGGCGTGGAGGCCGAGCGAGCGCAGAGGCCGAGCGGGCACGACGGCGCGGAGGACGAGCAGCTGTCCGTGCGAGGAAGCGGCGGCGCGCGCGGACCGGCGGCCATGCGGGACCGCAGGGTCGGGCGGAGCCCATGCGGGGGCTGCGACAACCGGCGGTGGCGCCGGCGATGGGGATGCGGCGCGGCGGCCGACCGTGCGAGGTCCAGCGGCCGTGCGTGCCAGCCGAGCCATGCACTGCCTCCTCTTTTTTTCAATCTACAATTTGCAGAAACTGAACAGGAAATTGATGCCAATTTTTCATACAGTGATCATGCGGGATCAAACAAAATCATGCAAAATTTTTTCGATTTCGTTTCTAATCTACAGTGCAATCAACATCTACCCCGTTTCGCAATCTACCGATCGACATTGTGCCGGCGACTTCAGGTCTGCTCGCGATAGATTAGGGCGGATTTGTACCGTAGAGATTCAATCTAGAACGCGAAAGAAAATGCGAATTCAAAAGCGATCTAGAAAATTCAATCTGTGCTTCGATGATTACCTTCGTTCACTGGAGCGAAGTCGTGCTGATAACGTGTTGAGGAACCGTCGTCCTGGTCTTTCTTTATTGCTTTCAATTGCTTCAGGTGTACATGAATTGCTGGTATGGCTCCTTGTTTATAGTATACGGTGGGGTGCCCAAATATATCAGGACTCTGGGCTGGACCCAGGGTTTCCTAACATGAAGAACAGGTAAGCAATGCATAGCTCTCTCTAAATCAATTACAGAATTAGTGTTTACCTTTTCTGTTTATATCTAATTAAGTATTGTATTTTAGTTTTCGTCTGAAGAATTTTAACCATTTTCTGTATGGTTGCAGCCTGATGACTATGGTTGCCCACAATGCAATGCGCCAAAGAAGCGATTTGCAAGGTACCATGCTGCCACTGGGAAGGCCATCGATGGTGCGCTGCCGCCTATTGCGGTGATCATAAGTTTGGTAATCGGCATCGTCGGAGTAGGGGCTCTGCTTGTGTATGGCCTGCAATAGGCTGTTCATTCTTCAGAACCAATTTTTGCTGTGCACAAGAAGCTCAGCTGACTGCTGCTGTACTCCATCTCACAAAACATTCTGAGTGATATACATGAAAGGGAAAGGAAATATACAATATTTGAGGCTAATGGCTTGTCTAATTTTCATGCACTGTTGGTTATACAGTTGCTCAATTTTATTACCGAAAGGCAGCACACGCTTTTCAGAAATGCTTCCATTGTCAATGCTGCTCTCATCAGCATAGAGATTTTGTCGCAAAAAGTTTCTACCACTCAGGTTCCAATCCAAACTTCAAAGATATAGGAATCATGTCATGCACAGATTCTAGAATCATACAGAAGCATCTTTTTTTTTATGACTTGTAGAAACCGATGTGCTATAATTCACTGAACTTTGTGGTCAATCTGAACAAATTTAATTTTTGCTCGTGACCGGTAACATAAGCTTTGTCACTACCTTATCTTTTATCTATTACAATAAGAGAGATTGTACTGAGACCCATAACTACTCCCACTATGGGTTGACAGTTTTTGTGGTTGAAGTGATCCATGGTCCAGCTCATGATATCAGCCATCATTTTCAGCTTACTCAACCGGCTTTTAAGTCTTAATGGAGTTGATAAAAAGAATATTTTCTTCATTAAATCCTAGTTTAATTAGTTTGTGATTGTGACTTAACCATGAGAATGACCTGACCTGCACACCTGCAAGTCCTTGTCTTCAGTGTCATCTTTCCCTGGGATCAGCTCATCTACCAGATCAAAGTGGGCTCCTGCCCTAACCACACTCCAGACAGATATACATCAGCATTACACATACAAAAGCAGAAGCAGGTGGTTAAAATTAGTTGGAACAAGATGAGCATGAATCCATATATAAACCAGGAACTTGTTAGGCCTGCATTGCCATTTGCAACAAGCAGTCTGCTGTTACTTAGAACAGCAAAAAAAGAAAATTATCTTCAGATATATATCTCAGTAGAACTGTAGAGGTGATCATGAGTTACTGGGGAAGCCCAGGCGGACCGCCGCCGTGGGCCGTCGCCGGTGGTGCCGCTCCTTATCGTGGTAGCGCTGGGATGGGTCATCTGCCAAGAGACCCTGATGGGGTGGTACGAGCAGGTGACAGAGGTGCAGGAGACCGTGACGGACAACGCCGTGCTCCTGGTCCTCGGCGCCGGGCTGCTACTGCTCGCCTTGGCCGTGGCCGGCAACCGGAGCGAGGTGGTGCTGGTGCCGGTGGCGCTGATGGTGGTCATGTTCCTCATCCAGAACATCGTGCTCACCGCTCTCCTGCTGCTGGTGGTGTCCTACTTCGCCGGCATATACTACTACCGGCCGGACAGAGGGTACGGGTACGGGTACGGCGGTGGTTTCAGCGGCGAGGGCACCGGGCTGGGATTCTACATCAATCCAAAGGCAGAAAGGTGAGATTGATTTGAGATGATAGATGTCGAATGACATGGCTGATTGGTTGCCAAGATGATAAGTCGCATGCATTTATATACGTTGGTTCTGAGATTTTGATCCAGTCAACAATGGCCAGTTCCACTGAAGCAAGGATTAGAGCACTGGAGCAGAGCAGGTGATGGGGATTGGACACTCATCAGGTTCTTGGGGCACTGGATTTTATTTTGCACCGTCATGGACGGTGGAGTAGCGTCAGATAAGCTCTGCTCTCATGCTATGTTCATCTGCTGCAGGACCTCTATTCAATCCTGACATATCTTTGATGCTGTCTATTTGGTCAACAGTGTCATGAAGAGGAAGTTTGCTTTCCGGGATGTGAAGGCTTTCAGATTTTGCAGCCGAGTGCAGCTTCATATATACCAAACAATTAATGCATATGCGATGATCATGCTTAACACCCAGGGTGTTACATATAGGCTAGCCAAAGGCATTTAATTCTTTCATGATGTTGAGAGCAAAACCATCCAACTAAACTTTAGGTGATTAAATTTTAGTTTAAACTAATAACTAGTCCTAATCAATCCATGTCCGGCCCGAATCGTGAAGCACAGAAGCCAACAACCACGTGCCTTCTATCTGACAGGAAGAATAGTTCAATTCGGCCTCCATTGCTCAATTCGCCAGCATGTACCTACTGGCTCGATGTGCACGTAAGGTTTTTCTAGTGTGCTCTAACTTACCCTTTGCGAGGACCCCGCCCCGGTCATCCGGCTGGCTCCACATGTCGTCCTCTCGACCGACGTTGACGTGGTGTCTATTGAAAACATAAGCACATGTCGGTTCAATTTATTCCATAAATAAATCATGACATCAAACACGCAAAGTAACAGAACCATCACAGGCATAAAAGATCTAGACATATAAACCAGGCAACTATACATGAACAAATCTAATAGGGAGAACATGGCTGTTACGTACCGACGGTTCTGTTCTGATCGGTTTGCCGGTGTTGGCGCTACAGGCACAGTGTGGATGACACAAGGTCGATGACGACGCGCCGAAGCCGAACGACGAGGGAGACGAGCCAGAGCTACAGCAAGCAGTCGCGCAGAGCGCTTCCCAAAAACCTTATTCGCCCTCTCCCAGTGCAGGATTTCGAAGGCGACGGTTCCGGAGACCCTCCCGAACGACGGTGCACGCCGGCGGACAGGATGGAGTAGACTACGTGGGACGGCGCAGCACAATGGAGGAGGCAAAACCCTAGATTGATTCTCACACGTACTGTATGGAGGCGGCAACTCCGTATTTATAGAGAAATCAGGACGCGTGATCAAGACGATTGCACGTTCTCCATAACTCATAACCGAACCGGATTAGTCGCACGTAACTGATCCGGATTTACCGCCACTCAAAACAGCAAAAATAAAAATGCAAAAGGAAGCCGCGTCTACGCAAGCACCTGGAGCCGAATTTGGCGGACCATTCACGTAGGTGCCGTGCGCCCGCGCCCTTCGCCCCGCCCGGCCCGGCGAGGCGAGCATGCGCGCGCATGTTTCTCTGGTTCTCTCCCACATGAACAGCCTCCTTCCAGTAGTCTGCATCAGTAGATGCATACGCTTCAGAAATAGACTTGGGAGTGTCGTCCACAAGGTACACAGTGAAATCATCACCAAAGGATTTGATTATCCTTTGTCTCTTGCTCCTTCTAGGAGCTTCACTGTCATCCTCCTCATTTACAAGTTCATGTGTATGTTCAGAAGGTTCAGGTGGTGTGATTGAACTGGGAATTATTTCAGAAGGTTGACTAGTAGTGTTATGTGTATCTTTCATTGGAAAGATATTCTCAAAGAACGTTGCATCTCGAGACTCCAAAATTGTACCAACGTGTATGTCAGGTACCTTAGTTTTAACTATCAAAAATCTATAGGCAATGCTATGATTAGCATATCCCAGAAAGACACAGTCCACAGTTTTAGGTCCAAGCTTGCGTTTCTTAGTTATTGGCACATTAACTTTTGCCAAGCACCCCCATGTACGCAAGTAAGAAAGTGATGGTTTTCTCCCAATCCATACCTCGTATGGTGTTTTGTCTTTATTTCTGTTAGGAACTCTATTTAATACATGATTAGAAGTTAGCAAAGTCTTCCCCTACCATGCCTTAGGTAAGCCCGCAGTGTCTAACATGGTATTCACCAAGTCAGTCAACGTGCGGTTTTTCCTTTCGGCAATCCCATTTGACTCGGGAAAATAAGGAGGCGTCCTCTCATGTATAATGCCATGTTCCTCACAAAATAAGTCAAATTCGTTTGAGAAATACTCTCCACCACGATCTGACCTAAGTCTTTTTATCTTTCTGTTTAATTGGTTTTCAACTTCTGCCTTATAGATTTTAAAATAGTCTAAAGCCTCATCTTTCGTTTTCAATAAATACACATAACAGAACCTAGTTGCATCATCAATCAATGTCATGTAATATTGTTTTCCACCCTTCATCAACACATCATTCATATCAGAAAGATCTGAATGCAGGAGTTCTAGTGGTGCCAAGTTTCTCTCCTCGGCAGCCTTGTGAGGCTTACGAGGTTGCTTTGATTGCACACAACTATGGCATTTAGAACCTTTAGTGATGGAAACGTTTGGAATTAAATTCATACTGGAAAGCCGAGTCATCAAACCAAAATTAATATGACATAGACGTGAGTGCCAAACATTAGCCTCATCATCCACACTGCCGCAAATATGGTTCACTGACTTATTGCAGAAATCTGAAAGGGAAAAGCGGAACAAGCCTCCGCACTCATAGCATTTACCAATAAAATATCCATGTTTAGACACGACTACTTTATTAGACTCAAATACCAACTTAAACCCGTCTCTACATAAACGGGAGCCACTAACGAGATTCTTGTCTATAGAAAGGACATGCTGCACGTTCTTCAGCTGCACGATCTTTCCCGAAGTAAACTTCAGATCTACCGTGCCAACACCATGAACAGTAGCATGTGACCCATTCCCCATTAGGACGGAGGAATCCCGGGCGACCTGATAAGAAGAAAACAACGAAATATCAGCACACACATGTACATTAGCTCCTGTATCAATCCACCAATTGGTAGATTGACTAACTGAAAGAACAGTAGGTAAATTACCGTACCCAGTCCCATCTCCAGTCTTGCCAATGGTCACATTGACAGACTTAGAAGTCTATCCTACAGGTGCCTTCTTTCCTTTGCGTTGTGGGCACTTCTTGGCTATGTGACCAACCTCACCGCACACAAAGCAAGCTCTATCATCCTGATTGTTGTTCTTCTTCTTCTTCTTGAAGTTGGTTGTCTATTGGGCTTTGACAAATTTTCCTTTGTTCTTGCTTGAGGGCTTCTGTACCACATTGGCACTAGACTGCCCTCCATCACCCTTAGACGCGACGTCCTTTTCTCGAGCTTTCTCCTCAATTTCAAGAGACCCAATCAGACTCTCAACAGAGTACTCTTGTCTTTTGTGTTTGAGTGCTGTTCCGAAATTCCTCCATGAAGAAGGTAATTTCGCAATAATACATCCAGCCACAAACTTGTCGGGTAAGGCACACTTCAGGAGTTCGAGTTCCTTGGCAATGGCCTGTATCTCATGAGCCTGATCTACTACAGAACGGTTATCAACCTTCTTGTAGTCATGAAATTGTTCCATGACATACATGTCATTGCTGGCATCAGTAGCACCGTATTTGGAATTCAGTGCATCCCATAACTCCTTCACGTCTGTCATGTGCATATACACCTCGCACAGACGGTCAGCAAGAACGCTAAGAATGCATCCAACAAAGAGACTAGTGGCATTCTCGAACTCTTTCTGCTTTTCAGCATCAAGAACACCTTCAGGCTTGCCATTACTAACCCAGAGTACATTCATAGCAGTAAGCCACAGAGTGACCTTGATCTGCTATCTCTTAAAGTGCACACCGGAGAATTTATCCGGCCTCAGTGCATCGGCAAATCCAGCCATAGTAAAACCACAGTGCCTACAATAAGGTTTTTGGATTGTTAAAAACATAAGCACATGTAGATTCAATTTATTCCATAAATAAATCATGACATCAAGCACGCAAAGTAACAGAACCATCACAGGCATAAAAGATCTAGATATGTAAACCAGGCAACTATACATGAACAGATCTAATAGGGAGAACATGGCTGTTACGTACCGACGGTTCTGTTCTGATCGGTTTGCCGGTGTTGGCGCTGCAGGCACGGTGTGGATGACATGAGGTCGATGACGACGCGCCGAAGCCGAACGGCGAGGGAGACGAGCCAGAGCTACAGCAAGTAGTCGCGCAGAGCGCTTCCCAAAAACCTTATTCGTCCTCTCCCGGTGCAAGACTTCGAAGGCGACGGTTCCGAAGACCTGCTCTCCCGAACGACGGTGCACGCCGGCGGACGGGATGGAGTAGACTACGTGGGACGGCGCACCACAATGGAGGAGGCAAAACCCTAGATTGATTCTCGCACGTACTGTATGGAGGCGGCGACTCCGTATTTATAGAGAAATCAGGACGCGTGATCAAGACGTCTGCACGTTCTCCATAACTCGTAACCGAACCGGATTAGTCGCGCGTAACCGATCCAGATTTACCGCTACTCAAAACAGCAAAAATAAAAATGCAAAAGGAAGCCGCGTCTACGGAAGCACCTGGAGCCGAATTTGGCGGACCATTCACGCAGGTGCCGTGCGCCCGCGCCCTTCGCCCTGCTCGGCCCGGTGAGGCGAGCAAGCGCGCGCGTGTTTCTCTAGTTCTCTCCCACACATGCCTCAAATGGCTAGGAGTGCACTGTCCCTTTTAAGGTGGTCTTGCTCTCCTAGAACTAGCAATCTGGTATTAAAGTTCACATGCATGCCTCCTTTGCATGAGTGAGTCTTTGAGATTTTATTTAGGAATTATTTTTCTTACATGGATTTGGCCCACATACTTCAACAGTGTCAACCCGACAACACGTACGAGAGGATCCCTGGAGTCGCCATCCGCGACCTCCACTAGCGCAAAACCATGTACATGATATATCGGATCGAATTGTAAGAGTACGCACTAGCTAGCTAGGTGACTAAGGTTGCGATCATTGTGGCTGATGCACAGTGTTCATGGCTTATTTGGCACTATTCATAAGTTTCGTCTTTTTCTGAATTTTTGGCTTTTTGTTGAGCGTTTTTGCCGGTTCTTTTTTTCCCCGTATTTGTTTGTATTATACGTAATGGGCTAACATATTTTTTTTATTTTTAAATTTTTTTAAATTTAAGTATGCTAAATAAGCCTCTGTCAGCTACAGTGTTTTTTTCAGCCAGCTACAGTGTTTTCAGCCATAAGCCATGAGCTTTTCAGCCGAACCGAACCATCGTACCCGAACATTATACTTAAACAAGTGAATCAAACTTTGAATTTAAGAGATAAAGTACTATTGCATGTTTACAACTGTGTGAATCGAAGGTCTTGTAGCCATCTACAGTACTTGCTACTCTCCCGACACGCGTGCAGCTACAGTACTCACTCGCGCAATTAATTTTCGTTGGCTCCATCAGAGTTACGTTAAACGCGCGCATGCAGCATCGGACCGGACCTCGATAACCGCTATGCCTGCCTCCGACTTCACTCGACAACGGCTCAACTTACCAGCAAGGTCCTCATCGATCGACGGTGGTGCATGCGGGGCTAAACGTCATCTTTGCTAGCACGCTACGCTAAAGAAGATGGGCCTTGTTATTACAGACCTCCTGACACCAACCGACGCACCCTTCTACGGCATTCTGGAAAGGCAGCACTACCCCTTCCCTTGGACAAGTTCATGGCGATCCCCCACTACCCGTACTTGCTGTTGAAGATGCCGGGTCCCAATGGCGTACTTTCACTCCGAGGCGACTTGAAGCGCTCCGGCCTACGACTGCGATACCGGTGAGGCTGTTCAGCTGTCAAGCCAGATCGATGTGTGAAGTAGCCGAGCTCTCCAAGCAACTACAGCAACAAGTCGGGAGCCTTGAAAGCTCCGCCGCTAAAGACGGTCGACTTGTTGACGGGTGACTCCTCCAGGACGGTGACTATCAGCGCCGAACTAGATCAAGCATAGGAAGACGCGCTCACCAATTTCCTCAGGGACAACAAGGACATCTTCGCGTGGAAACCAGCGGACATGCCCGGAGTTCCGAGGGAATTGGCGGAGCACAAATTGGAGTTTAAACCCGGCTCTAAGCCAGTCAAGCAGAGATTACGACGATTTGCACCAGACAAAAAAGCTGCCATCAAAAAAGAGCTCTCAAAACTCCTAGCAGCAGGGTTCATCAAGGAGATCCTCCATCCAGAATGGCTCGCCACCCCAGTGCTAGTGAGGAAGAAGGACTCAAATGAGTGGCGGATGTGTGTCGACTACACGGACCTCAACAAGCATTGCCCGAAAGACCCTTTCGGGCTACCCCGGATCGACCAGATCATGGACGACATTGCGGGTTGTGCTCTACTCTCCTTCCTTGATTGTTACTCGGGCTACCATCAGATTGCCCTCAAGGAAGAAGATCAACCAAAGACTTCATTCATCATGCCTTTTGGCGCATATTGTTATACCACCATGTCCTTTGGGTTGAAGAACGCTGGTGGCGCTACTTACCAGCGGGCTATCCAGGACTGCTTAAGTTCTCAGATTGGGGGCAACGCAGAAGCCTACGTGGACGACGTGGTTATCAAAACCCGAAGTCCCGAGACCCTAATTGAAGACCTAACTGAGACCTTCGCAAATCTAAGGAAATTTCGGTGGAAGCTTAACCCGACTAAATGCACCTTTGGTGTACCGTCAAGGAAATTACTCGGCTTTATCATAAGCCATCGCGAGATTGAAGCCAGTCCGAAGTAGATCCAGGCGATTACTCGGATGGGGCCCCCGCAATCTACCAAGGACGTCCAGAAGCTCACAGGGTGCATGGCCGCCCTTAACAGATTCATATCCAGGCTTGGCGAAAGAGGACTACCCTTCTTCAAGCTACTCAAGAAAACAGGGAAGTTTGAATGGACCGTCGAGGCGAACGAGGCGTTCGAAAGGCTAAAGACTTTTCTTACAAACCCTCCAATCCTTACCCCGCCAGACGAAAAAGACACCTTGTTGATCTACATCGCAGCAGCAACCAACATGGTCAGCACGGCAATTGTAGTGGAACGAACAGAGGAAGGCCATGTATACAAGGTACAGAGGCCAGTCTACTTTGTTATGAATAGCGCTTGTATTCAATATGAGGCCAATGGGCCGGTATATATACATAAAGTACAGATGGTAAATATGCAAAGAACCCCTCATAACAATGGGGAATAACAAACTATACATATATCTCTAACACCCCCCTCAAACTCATGGTGGATCAACAACACTGAGTTTGGAGAGGTAGAAGCTGTGTTGTGCGCGAGTCTGGGCCTTCGTGAAGAAATCCGCTATTTGAATCTCCGAAGGCACATACTGAAGAGTAATCACCTGATCATGCACACAAGACCTCATGAAAGAAGCATCAACACCAATATGCTTGGTGAGCTCATGCTTCACAGGATCACGAGCAATACTGATAGCACCTGTACTGTCTGACAAGAGAGGGGTCGGTGTAGTGACAGAAACACCAAAATCCTCAAGTAGCCACCGTAGCCAAGTAATCTCTGCTGTCAAGAGAGCCATGGCTCGCAACTCAGCCTCTGCACTCGAACGGGACACTGCAGTCTGTTTCTTCGTCTTCCAGGCAATAAGAGAACCCCCAAGAAAAACACAGTAAGCAGAGATAGACCGGCGATCAGAGGGATCGCTGGCCCAAGTAGCATCCGAATAGGCCTGAAGCTGTAACGAGCTGGAACATGGAAAGAAGAGACGGCGAGAGATAGTCCCGCGAAGGTATCGCAAAACTCGAAGAAGGTGGCTGTAGTGGACCTGAGTGGGAGCTGAAACAAACTGACTCAGAATATGAACTGGATAAGTGATATCCGGACGAGTAACAGCAAGGTAGACAAGACTCCCAACAAGATGACGATAGCGAGTTGGATCAGAAAGAGGCTCGCCATCAGAGAGTCAGAGATGAACATTGAGCTCCATGGGAGTCTCAACAGTACGCTGATCAGTGAGAGAGGCGCGATCAAGAAGATCCTGAATGTATTTCTCTTGGGACATAAAGAAACCATCTGGAGTGGAAGTAACCTCAATCCCAAGGAAGTAACAAAGAGGACCAAGATCCGACATAAGGAACTGCTCACTAAGACGAGCCTTGACAAAGGCAATGTACTCAGAATCATCTCCTGTAATGATCATATCATCAACATACAGAAGAAGAAGAGTCCAACCACGAGACAAAGTGTGGACAAAGAGCACAGAATCATGATCACTAGCTGAAAAGCCAGCAGCAGTGACCACAGAGGAGAAACGCTCAAACCAAGCACGAGGGGCTTGCTTAAGGCCATAGAGAGAGCGACGAAGGCGACAAACCATGCCCTCAGGAACAGAATACCCAGGTGGCGGATGCATGTAGACCTCCTCACGCAACTCGCCATTAAGAAAGGCATTCTTGACATCAAGCTGAGAAACAGACCAGTGGTGAATAGACACCACCGAAAGAAGAGTGCGAACAGTGGTCATGTGGGCCACAGGAACAAAAGTCTCATCGTAATCAACACCATGCTCCTGCTGGAAGCCACGAGCAACAAGACGCGCCTTATAGCGCTCAAGAGAGCCATCAGAGCGAGTCTTAATCTTATAGACCCACTTACACGTGATGGGATGAGAATGAGATGGAAAAGGAACAAGATCCCAAGTACCAGTGCGCTCGAGGGCAGCAATCTCCTCGGCCATGGCAAGCTGCCACTCAGGATGAGTAACAGCATCCCGGTAGGAGACAGGCTCACGAGTAGCTGTACCAGCAAAGGCAAAACGGGCAGGAAGCCGAATCGACTGGCGATCGCGGAGAGCGTAGCGAGGAGAAGATGACCCATCAGGGGAAGATGGGCCATCAGAAGAAGATGGAACATCAGGAGAAGATGACTCATCTGGAAGATCCTCAATAAGGGGAAAAGGTACTGTAGTGGGAGGAGCCTGGGAAGTCGTAGGAGGCGACACAGGCGGCGACAATGTCGGAGAGGCCACAGGGGGAATATGTGGAGACTCAGTGGGACAGGTGGACGAGGGCAAAACAGATATAGGTGTATCTGGAAAGGTCAAGAAAGACAGAGACTCCACAGAGGAAGCCGAAGTAGAGGCAGGACGTGGGTAGAATGGACGAGACTCGTCGAAAGTCACATCCCGAGAAACCCGTATCCGACGACCAACAGGATCCCAGCACCGATAGCCCTTGTGCTCGGCACTGTATCCCAGAAAGACACACTCAACAGACTGAGCGGTCAGTTTGGTGCGTTCTCGAGGGGCGAGGAGAACGTAGCAAACGCAGCCAAACAGATGAAGGGCAGAGTAGTCAGGAAGACGACCACAGAGACGCTCAACAGGGATCGCACCCTGAAGAGCAGAAGAGGGCTGGATGTTGACGAGATAGGTGGCAGTGGAAACAGCCTCGGCCCAAAAGTGAGGTGGAATAGAGGCGGCGATCATCAGAGCACGAGCAGTCTCAAGGAGGTGACGATGCTTGCGCTCAGCGACACCATTCTGAGCATGAGCACCAGGACAAGAGAACTGAGCGAGAGTGCCTTGCTCAGCAAGGAAGCCGCGCAGGTGACGAGAGAGGTACTCGCCAGCAGAATCAGCACGAAAGACACGAATAGGAGTGGAGAACTGTGTGTGAATCATAGTGGCAAATTGTTTATAGATAGGCAAGGCCTCACTACGAGAAGACATGAAATATATCCAAGTGTGGCAAGAGAAATCATCTATAAATATGATATAATAACGATGACCCCCTTTCGAAACGAAGGGAGCCGAACCCCAAACATCTGAATGAACAAGATCAAAAGGACGCTGAGACACAGACTCACTATGAGGATAAGGAAGCTGAATATGTTTACCTAACTTACAGCCCTGACAATCTAAAGACACGTCTCCTGAGACAGACCCCAGAAGACCACGACGAACTAAGGACGACAGACGGGATCCACACAGATGGCCAAGACGGTGATGCCACTGCAGGAAAGAGCCGGTAGACGAAGTGGCAGAAGCAGAGAGACTGGCGGCGATGGTGGCAGCGGAAGGAAGGTGAAGCCAGTCAAGCTCCCAGAGACGCTGTGAGTCACGGTGCCGAGGGCCAGAACCAACCAGAGCTCCCGTGTGGCGATCCTGAACACAACAAGAGTCAGAGTCAAGAATGACCCGATAACCAAGGTCAGTAATCTGCCCAGCAGAAAGAAGCTGCATGGTAAGGCGAGGAACATGAGCAACAGAAGGAACATGAAAGGATGAGTTGCTAAGAGATCCTCGACCAGAGACAGAAAGAGATGTACCATCAGCAGTAAGAACACTGACAGGAGAATCAAGAGGTGTAATAGAAGACAGAGTGGAAGGATCAGGAGTCATGTGAAAGGATGCTCCAGAATCAAGAATCCACGGGGAGGTACCTGACTGTGTAGGAGGTGGTTTCTCAGTGCCCGAAATGTCAGTAGCAGAACCTGCAGAACCTGTCGAAGGAGAACCTGAAGCGGCAAGCAGGCGTCGAAGTCTTGCTATCTCCTGCTCGGTGAGAGAAACTGCTGAAGAAGTCGATGCAGACGTTGTCGTAGAAGCACTAGTGCCAGTAGAAGAACGGCGTGAAAGATGCCGCTTCTTCTTATAGCACTGGGACTCAATGTGGCCGTCCTTGTCGCAGTAGGAACAGTGAGGACGGCCACCTCCAGACGGAGGACGACCACCACCACCTGTGGTAGCCGCTGGAGGAGGCAGTGTAGCAGGTGGACGAGCGGCGAGCACAGAGGGGAGTGGCATCAGACCAGCACCACTCAGATGAGTCTCCTCCACGCGTATCTCGGTAAGAGCCTCCAGGAGAGTGACACGAGGGTGGCGTGCAAGGAGCTGGGCACGCCTTTGCTCGAACTCAGGACGAAGGCGAGTAAGGAACTCGTAAACCCGCTGAAACTCTGAGCTTAAAAAGCGTCAACAGTAGCATCACCCTGCTGAAGAGAGTGCTCCTGGCAGACCACGGACAGGTACAGGGCATCACCAGAGGGCTTGTAGCGCTGACGAAGATGAGTCCACATCTGGAAAGCCGAAGGGAGTCTCACAACCTCAGAAGAAAACTGAGGCTGGACACTGGCGATGAAGACAGCAGCAGCCCGAGCGTCGTCATCGTACCACTAAGTGTAGACGGTCAGACGATCCTTGTAGGAATCCAGAGCCTCCTGGTAGGCAGAGGCAGCTTCATTATCAGCTTCATCATCAGCAGCAGCCTTATCGGCTGTCGGGGGCAATGCAACAGGCGTAGGCTCCGTCGGAGGAATAGGGCAAGGCGGGCAGGTGACATCGCAGAGAGGACGCCCCAGAGACGAAGACCACGCATGTGAATGCGCATGTGAGACACAAAGTCGGTGTAATTAACACCATCAAAGATCACCGGGCAGCGAGGGAGGGAAACGGTGCCCATTGGTAGGCGGCGCGGCGGTTAGAACGACGTTTTTTTTCTCTCTTTTTTTTTCTTTTTTTTTCTTCTTCCGCCGCTCAGTTAAAAAGCCTTAAACGGGCCGAAGGCCCGTTACGCACGCACGCGTTAGGGTTGGTGGCGGCGCGACAGCAGCGGCGGCGGCTCGACGGCGGCGGCAGCCCGGCGGAGCGGGCAACGGCGACGGCGGCCCGGCTCCCGACGGGGAAGTCGGCGGGAGGCGGAGGAGCCGAGGCCGGGCGGGCGCCGAGGCGAGGCCGGGCAGGCGCCGGGCGGGGCCGACGGCGGCAGGGGGGCAGCGGACGGCGGAGGCGCCGAGCCGAGGCCGACGGCGGCAGGGGCGGAAGCGGCGACGGGGGAGTCGGCGGCGGCGACGACGACGCGCGGAGGAGAGTCGGCGGCGGCGACGACGACGCGCGGAGGAGTCGGCGGGGCCGACGGCGACGGGCTCGAGCGGGCGGGCTCGGGCGGAGCCAACGGCGGCGGCGGCGAGGTGACAAGCGAGGCGACGGGAAAACCCTAGGTACGCTCTGATACCATGTTATGAATAGCGCTTGTATTGACGCTTGTATTCAATATGAGGTCAATGGGCCGGTATATATACACAAAGTACAGGTGGTAAATATGCAAAGAACCCCTCATAACAATGGGAAATAACAAACTATACATATATCTCTAACATACTTCATCAGCGAGGTCCAAAGTCCGGTACCCGCAAGTCCAGAAGCTACTCTACGCCTTGTTGATCACATCGCGCAAGCTCCGCCACTACTTCGACGCACATGAGGTACTGGTAGTAACCGACTACCCGCCCGGCGACATCCTACACAACCGAGATGCCACAGGACGCATCGCCAAGTGGGGAATTGAGTTGGGGGCTCTTCACATCGATTTTACGCCGCGAAAAGCCATCAAATCTCAAATATTAGCTGACTTCTTCGTGGCGGAGATCCAACAACTAGCATCGACGAGTAAGCCAGAGCATTGGACAATGTACTTTGATGGGTCATTGAAGCTCGGAGGGGCGGGAGCAGGAGTCTTGTTCATCTCGCCATTCGGAGAACACCTCAAATACATGCTGCAAATCCTCTGGCCGGCTACCAACAATGAAGCCGAGTACGAAGCTCTATTGCACGGGCTACGCCTGGCTACTTCACTTGTCATAAAGCGATTATTGGTCTACGGCGACTCCTCTGTGGTAATCAATCAAGTCAACAAGGATTGGGACTGCACTAAAGAATCCATGGACGCCTACTGCGCCGAGGTCCGCAAGCTCGAAAAGCACTTCCATGGGCTGGAATTCCACCATGTGGTGCGTGTTGCAGCTGACGTACGTACTAGCCAAACTCGGGTCAGACCGGGCAGAAGTACCAGGCGGGGTTTTTGTCCAAGAACTCACGCACCAAGCCATCCATCAAGGAGCAGTCTGCAGATATAATTGATACACTAATGCCCGACAGACAGCTTATGGTGATCGCGCTAGATTGGACACAAGTCTTCATCGACTAACATCCTACACCGCAAGCTGCCAGAAGATAAAGTTCAAGCAGAACAAATCACTAGGAGGAGCAACAGCTATGTGCTAGTCGGCAACAAGTTATATCGACGGGGCGCATCATCTGGAGTACTCATGAAGTGCATCACACCCACGGTTCCCGAAGAAATCAACGCAGGGTGCTGTGGCTCCAGAACCTTAGTCGGAAAGGCTTTCAAGTCTGGCTACTATTGGCCAACAGCAGTCGCAGACGCAGAAGACTTCGCAAGACAACCTCATATGCATCCCACCATCATGCAAGGACTCCGGCGTTACCATGACAAACACGTCCAAGCTCGGTCGTTTAATGTCGGAGACTTAGTACTGTGCCGCATCCAGAACAGCACAGGGGCAGGCTGCACAAATTATCAAGCCCGTGGGAAGGAGGACCATTCATCGTATCTAGCTAGGGTCACCAGACCCGGATCCTACAGGCTCATCACGGAGGAATAGGATGGGGCAGAGGTCCCCAACTCTTGGAATATTGAGCACCTTCGGAAATTTTATCCCTAAAGTTTTTTGATACAATTTCGGTAGACTAGCCTTCCAATTGTATTTACAATTCCTGGCTATTAATAAATAGTTTGTTTATCCACCAGTTGAGCTGTCTGTTCGAAATCTCCTTAAAAGTAGCACACAATGGCTCCGCCGTTGGTTCCTGCTACTCGGCATACAACATTCCTGTCTCGGCGACGAGTACAAGTTGCAACTACATTGACATACAACCAGTGAGTTACTTCCTGTCAAAACCAGACTGGTATGTTTGGAATTTCGCCAAGCGGCGCCTACGCCTAAGTGGCATTGAATACCGTACGGGCGACTAAGGCCTCTACTCGGAGGACCGACTACAAAACCCAGAGAGACACAGTTCAAAGACAAAAATAAGTCTTTCATTCATATTAATAGAATTTGGGATAGACTATTGCACAGGTGACTGAAATTTTTTTTATCTTTCAGTCACCTAAAGTTACACTTTGAATCACCTGAAGTTGCACATGTTTTTTTGGAGGGGGCTGCAATTTTAGTTGATTGTCACCTGAAGTTGCACTCTGAATCACCTAAAGTTGCAGCTGTTTTTTTTTTTTGAGGAGGGCTGCAATTTTAGTTCATTGAGAGTGCAATTTCAGGTGACTGAAACATAAAAAAATTTCAATCGACTGTGCAATAGCAAAACTGATAGAATTTATATTACATTAGTCTATACAAGGTTACAGCAACAGAGACTTCAAGTGAAGTCCAGTTCATCTATGAAGGAGGCGGCTATGGGCTCCATCTCCTGCTCCGCGTTGACGAGCTGCTCGTCACTGCACCATTCCGGCTGACCGCCTGCTACCCTGTCGAGGTCGACGTTGGGGTGGAAGACGTGAAGGAGTCCTAGCACCTGCTTGACGCAAGACTTCGCCATCTCGCGCACATAAGCCTTCAGGCGGCTGGGTACTTCCTTCACAAGATCAAGAAGCGGCCGCGCGTTGTCCCCTTCAGCCGCGAACAGGACGACAACAGGCACGACCGCATCTCGAATCTCCTTCAGCTCACCCTTGGCGGCGACTACCTCTTGGGTCTGAGCCTGGATGGTCTTCATCGCCTGCACAAGATCCTTGTCAGCATCACGGCACATCTGCTTAGCTTTCTCAAGCTTGCGTCGCGCCTTTTCAGTCTGGGCATCAGCATGTTGCTTTACCTCAGTAAGCTCGTTGGCTTTGCGGTCATGCTGGTTTCGCCAATCCGTCAAGTCCGACTAAAGCCTATCGGCTTCAGCTTTCTTGGCTGCAAAAAAAAATAGAAATCTGATTCAGACGACTACCAGAGGCAGAACACCAAGACCAAGAACTAACGGACTCAGGACTTACTCTTCAGTTTCCCGGCAAGCGTCTTGGCACTCTCCTTGGCAGTGTTGTAAATAATCTTGTTTTAGAGTCATGTGCAAAAAAAAATTTGGGTGTAATCGGAGTCGAATTGCAGCCGCAATTCAAAGTCGTAGTTGGAAACCGAGTCGAAGTCGTATAAGACTCGGAGTCGGAGTAGGTTTGAGAACCCGTGTTGAAGTAGGACAGCCGGGTATAAAAGGAGGCTTAGAGCCATGTATTCTGTGTACCAAGCCATTGAGAAAATACCAAAAAGAGGGAAACACACAAAGCTTTGTTTGTGTCGTGTGATTGTGCAAGACGTGGTCGGAAGGACTCACGATCACCGCAAGCGTGATCGGGAGGAGTTACGACCACGGCAAAGTTCTGGCAGGTGGTATCAGAGCAAAGTTCACGGCAAAGGCAAAGTGATTCTTCGACTACGTTGAAGAAGTACGACTACACGCTGAAGGTGGTCGTAAGGAGCAGCGACTACGTCGGAAAGGTTAGTACGTGATCAGAAGCAACTCCAATCACGTTGAAGGAAGTGAACGTAGTCGAAAGGGTGTTCGACTACGGTGAACGGTGATCGCCAGCATCACTGCGTGTTCGTAAAGTTTTACGATCACGGTATTAAAGGAGAGCGGCTGGAGGAAGACAGCGCTCGATAAGGAGGAGTGGTCGTAATTGCTACAGTGTTTTTACGACTACGAAGAAAAAGCGATCGGAAGAGATTGAAGCGATCGGAACTGGTCGTAAGCATTCAGGACCGGTCGTACTCAATTCTATCTGGTCGAAAACGTCTCTAACAAGTCGTAAAGGGTCCTGGGAGGTCGTAAGACCTTACAACAGGCGGAAGTCTCCCGCTTCTTAGCCGCGTCAACTTCAGCATGGAGGGCCTTCTTCTGATCTGACGCTCCAACTCCTGGACTTGGGCTTGGAGTACGCCCACGGCTTCAGTGTGCCGCGACTCGATGGTCTGCCAATACTTCTCTTGTTCCGCGTGATCAGCCTTGATCTTCGTGACATAGGCAGTCATCTCGTCATATATATGTTTAGCCTGCTCTGAGGCTTTCAGCTCTAAGTCCTGCAAACAAGAATACTACACGTTCAGGTCTTACTCGGACGATACGACAAACAGTAACAAGACTATGAAAGACGATGATCACCTTGATGACGGAGTCGAATTCAATGGATTTCTAGAACATTTCAATAAGTAGTACTCGGAGGATTCGGTGACTTACTTTTCCATAGCTTTCTTACGGCGAGCGGGCATCTTGATCCTTTCAAACTTGGTGGCCAGGACAAACAACCGGCCCCCGGTTTCCACTCCGCCCTGAGGATGATCTGCTGCCCCGGCTGAAGTTACATTTGAGAAACTCGAGTCAACAACACACGTTACAAATTCAAGAACTCATGAGTAGTCGGATATGGGGATACCTGTGTCCTGGGTACTCGGCTCAGGCTGAGGGTTACCCTCCGGCTAGCTCCTTTCCCATCAGCATGGGCTCGATTAGCGTGGCTGTTCCGGGCTTCTCCTGTGATCACGGGCCTCTTGCCTGAGAGTGGCCCCACCGCCAAGCCGGGAGGTGGTAGCTCTGGTAGATCAACAAAGTTTCGCCCGAGTACCTGCAAAAAGAAACAAAGGATGAGTACAAATGTTACACTCAACTAGTTTGAATTGGAAATGCTACTCGGCAAAAGACTTACCTCAGGTGGAGGGTTCGCCGCACTGAATTCTGTCACTTGTGGTGGCATCTCCACCACGTCAGGCAAGATCCGCCATAGGCGGTTCATTATGTCGCCATCTGACAGCTCGTCCTGGGTCAACCGCGCTGGATCGCTGACTCCGAGGTACTCGAACCCGTAGTGCTCGCGTTGTTGCAGAGGCTGAATCCGTCGCCTCAGGAAACTGGGTCGAGCAGCGGTTGGATCTTCTCCCTAGCGACGTTGGATATACCCTCCTTCCAGCGAATATTGTTCACTGGAGAGTACCCGGTGCCTCCTCCAATGGCGGGTTATGATTGCCCATGTAGAACCACCCGCTCTTCCAGTTCTCGTTAGTATCCGGGAGAGTGTAGTCAAAGTACTCACCCTTTATCCCGGCATGGAGTTGGAAGCCGGCTCCGCCGACTACGGCGGGAGCAGCGGCGCTGGGCTGTGGTTTGAGGCGGAAAAGATAACGGAAGAGGCAAAAACTAGGAGGAATACCAAGGAAAGCCTCACACAAGTGGACAAAGATAGAAAGGTGAGCAATGGAATTAGGGTTGAGATGATTCAGAGTGATGGAATAGTAATGAAGCAACCCACACTACTACAGAAAGCCTAATACTAGACGGCCAATCACAGACGGTTTTGTCAAACTGTCTGTGATTGACACTAACACAGACGGTTTTAATTTGGACACCGTCTATGTTAGTGGCGTCGGATAAAACGAGTATCACAGATGGTTCTTACCGATGAACCGTCTGTGTATCACAGATGGTTTTTATTAAAAACCGTCTGTGTTGTGTAGACTATCACAGACGACAGACGGTTGTTAAGAACCGTCTGTTAATGTTCACAGACGGTTTTTAACAAGAACCGTCTGTGATGTCCCTTTCTCTGTCATATTCTGTTCATAATCAGAGGTTAATATATAAGTACGCATTGCTTCTAATAACTTTACTACAGAACTATTGAGACAAGAGATCACAAATTAAAAACAAATTTATTAATTTCATTTAGAGGCAAATTTATTACAAAAGTCGCACAGGTAAAGAGTTTCCCAGATTGTAATCTTTTGGCCCAGTTGGCTCTCCTTTGCTCACTTTTCACCTACATTCAAATATACTCCAACAAAACTATGGAAACATGTTATTCATATAAAATGTGTTCATGATATGTCAATTCCCTCCAAATTCAATGATGTTGACGGCATTTTGGATATTATATTTATGCTCATAATAGCCGTCAACAACCACGTTGCGTGCGCGTTAATGGCGCACAGCGAGCCGCTGCTGCGTCGCTGCCGCACCTCGCCGTCTCCGCGCGCACGACAGGCGCAGTGAATGCGTGCGCAAGTGGCACCTCTCTAACCCTGGACAAGTTCCAAGCCCGTCAGGTGATGGTCGAGCGCGAGCGCGAGTATAAAAGCCACGCTGAGCTCGCCATTGCCGTCTCTCTCTCTCTCTCTCTCGTTTCTTCCCAACCAAGCAAACCCCGCCCGATTGCTCGCGTCACTCGCTCCGCCAGCTCGTGCTCTACGCGCCCGTGGTGCCCTTGACGAACGAGATCGACGGTGAGCACCGGAATTCGAATTTCCGCCGCCGCGGTCACCATGGCCGTCGAGTTCCCCCTCGTTCAATTGAGCTCTCCTTTCCCTTCCTTGTTGTCCACGTCTCGGCATTTCTCATCCGCCTCGTCTTCCTCCACCTGGTGCTCTCGTAGGTGTGGCTGGAGCACGACCGAGACGCCAGGAATAATGCGGGTCGCCGCCGCCGCGCTCTGATCTTCCGCCCCCGCACGTCGTCGACACCCATCGCCGAGCACCTCCCAACCCAATTCGGGCCTCGGGCTAACTTCGCGGTGAGCCGCTGGTCATTTCCGACCCTTCCTCTCTCTTGTCTTGGCCTCGAGCTCGCCGGCGTAACCACGCCGCCGTCGTGCGTCCGCCTGTGCGGCCGTCGGGCATGCCGCCGTGCGTCCCCGCCCTTGGTTTCGCCTGCTAGGAATGCGCGCACGCGTAGTCGGGGCAGGAGGCTAGCTAGTCCTTGGCCGTCGGGGACCTCGCCGTACAAGAATCATCTTTTGTAGTTTAATCAAAAAGTCTATTTGTTTTATGCTTTAGTATCATTTCATGTATGCTTTTATTGATAATCTTGCTGTAGGGTTAATTTCCGTTTCTCTTATGCATCGCACGGCTTGTTTTATGAAAGCCTTTATTTAGGGTTATGTTTCAGTTAACAAATGTTCGGTGATGTTGTTTTAATCTAAGTAATTCAACTGGGTTCCTTGTATTCCTTACTGTATCCGCATTCATTCTTGCATGCATGCCCCGTCATACATATATCGGTTAAGGACCGTTCTCGTCGATGGTGTTTTGGACAAGTTTGAACGTACCAAACAAATATCGATCGGAGTAATGGACCGATCGAGAAACCTACGTACGTACGTACCTAGCTTTCTTATCCACTGGTGTCCCTTGCGGTTTACTGAAATGCATGCTAGCCCCTCGGGTGGTAGTCGAAGGCATGGATCAAACTTATGGACGGCTCGTACGTAGGGTGGGTTCTCCGGGGCAGCTGGGTCGGTTCAGGCTTTTTTTGGGTAAGATTGCGAACGGAGGCCTCGTACAAACCTTCGGGGTGCGTACAGTAACAGGCGTGTGATTTGGGTTTGCATGCCCAGCTGGATGTATATATATATAATCGATCGCAATTGCCGCGATTTTCGGATATGGATATATACCACTTGCCCTAGCTAGCTTCTTAATTGTCATCACGTAGTAATTAACAACTTAGCTTGAACATGATGGATATGTTGGAAGAGGATGAAGATGGATATTCTGAGAGACCATGTGAATGATGAGTATTTGACGTTGGTCTAAGTGAGTCGAGTTTGATTTGCGTAGTTCGGAGTCGAGTCGTTGCATGGCGCAGTCGGGCTCGGTCGGACTTGGTCATTCCTGGTCGTATGGGTTTATTTTCATATTTCGATGATTTGACAGGTTTGGACTTCATTATGGTAAGTATTATGGTATTTACGCTTTCATGTATCGAGCGGTGCTATTTGATGTGTTCTTTGTCTGTGTGGCTGCAGGACATCGGGTGGAGTCGTGGCGAGACACGTGGACCGGACTAGGCGCAGGTGGCGCTGATGTCAGAACGGTCGGGATGTGTCGAAGACGACGTAGACTCGAGGTGGTTGCGAGGCGTGCGAGGCAAGGAGCGCGGAAGCTTCCCGGAAGGTGCAGGAGGGGCGAATCGGGAAATTCGCGAGGCTGCACAAGCGGGAGCGGGCGCCGTTGGATTTAGCAGGCATAACGGGGCGGAGACCCGTTAGCCAAGGCTGTAAATAGGATTGAGGGGCTGCATGCTCACTTGAGCACTTCAAGGGTTTTAGGGTTTCCTTTAGTCAAAAGAGTCTTTAGTGGTTGTTTTGGCTTTAGGCTTTAGTGGGTGAGAAGGCAGAGTGTTGTCTGTCCACCTTCGATGTGTTCCATGTGAGTTCATCCCCTTCCAAGCATGTATGGGTTGGATTCTTGGCTTGGAGAGGAGAGGGATTGATTGGAGAGTCTTGTAATCATCCTTGTGTATCAAGTCGGGGTATCGGGACTCCTCTGTATTCATTGTGATCCAAGAAATGAAAATCTGAAGTTTTGGTTTCAAGTTCGTAGTCTCTGTTCTTATTTTCCCTCTTTGCAAGATTTCTTGATTTTCGTTGTCTTGAGTTTTTGCTTGCTGGAGAGTGCCAAAATGGATTGCTGTGATATGGGTGATGCTCAAAAGCCATTTGGCTAGTTGATCCAAAGAGCAAACCAAGTTTAATTTCAGTTTTACTCTTTTGTGCTCCTCTGTTCATGTTTTTCTCTTTCTATGGTTTGAGCAAAATTTTGTTTCCCTCAACGAGATGGCATGAAATTTGACCTGGATTATCTCATGGCTATTGCTAACATATCCTCAAAATTTCATGGCCATAGGATCAAAGGTTGGGGAGTAATTTGGATTTTGGTGAAGCCTCTGTACTTTTTGAGTTCTTGGCTCGAATCTGAAATTCCTGTGTTTTTGTTGATTTCTTGTGTTATTTGGAGCCCCCATCTTATTTAGTTTATGCTCTTGGTGGTTGTGTCTGAAAAGAAAAGATTTTCCTCTTTCATTTTCTTGGATTTGTGCTTTCTCTGAACTTTCTGTTCGAAGCTTCAGTCTGCAGTTCTTTCCTTGTTTTCCTGTAGCCGATATCCTCTCCGTAGAGATTGCTTCATGTGCTTCCAGGATGGTGAATCACTAGTGCCTCTTTCATTTTTTCTTGTTGCCGATTTTCATCATTTTTGCATGCAGATCAAACGACGTTATTTTCAGCTGAATTTTTTACTGGTTAATCTCTGATTTATGCTGAATTTTTCGGTGTCGCATGCGTTCCAAAATTCAGAGAAATTATTTTTAATTTTCTGTGAGGTGCTGTGTTTTGCATCTTTTTGAAGAATCAGTGTTTGATTTCCCGGGGGCGATTTTGAAGCGAGCGACATTCACCCCTCTCTGTCGCCATTTCGGTCCTACAATTGGTATCAGAGCCGGTTAGCTCTAATCAATAGATCTTAACCGGTCTCAAGAGCCATGGCGACGGACAAGTACTCGACCAAGCCACCCGTTTTCGATAGCATGGATTACCCCTTCTGGAAGAGCCGAATGGAGACATACATCCAGGCTCAGGGGTACGCCATCTGGCGCAAGGTCAAGGTCCGGTTTGTTGTTCCTACCGATGAGAACATTAATGCTGGAAATATGCATGATGTTGAGGCGAACGCTAAGGCAAGGAACATCATTATCCAGGGCCTGAGTCGTAGCGAGTTTGACCGCATATCTCATCTTTCGTCCGCCTTCGATATCTGGGAGACCCTCGATGCATACCATGAGGGCACCACCCAGATTAAGACGGTGAGACAGGACCAGTTCAAGCGTGACTACAACAAATTTGAGATGCTTGCTGGTGAGTCTTTGGATGAGTGTTTTGCGCGTTTTCATAAGATTCTGAGCAACCTCCGAGCGGTCGGTCTCACGTACCCCGACTCGGATAACGCTCGACAGATGCTCGCTGCACTCGACCTTCGTGTTTGGGAGATGAAGGTGACTACCATCAAGGACACCACGGACCTCTCGACTTTGACTCTTGATGCGCTGTACTCGCGCCTCAAGACTCACGAGATTGACATTGTCTCTCGCAAGTCGAAGTCACAGTCGATGGCCCTAGTCACCGATCCCACGTTGGCTTCCGGTTCTTCTGAGTCTACTTGCGGATTCTCCCTTGCTGCTCTCTGTGACATAACTGATGATCAGTTAGAACAGCTTGCGGATGAGCAGCTAGCCCTCCTTGCTCGAAGATTCTCTCATGCTTACAAGGGGAGGAGGGACAGAAAGAGAGGAGGGCCCGTGATTTGCTTCGAGTGTGGTGGCCCCAACCACATCCGAGCAAACTGCCCCAAGCTGGGAAAGGGCAAAGGCGACTACGGCGGTTCGGGCAAGAACGACTACATCGACAAGAACCGCAACACGAAGCCCTCAGCACCTGCTCAAGGCAAGAAGAAGTTCTGCGACTTCGGGAAGGCCAAGAAGCTGTTCCACCGCGTCCTCACCGCGTTCGACGACCTCGACCTCAGCGAGGTGGAGGGATGGAGCGACGACGACGGGACGGGTGACCAAGATCCCAAGAGCGGCGACGACTTCTCCGGCATGTGCTTCATGGCCCTCGAGGGCGAACTCAGCGACAGCGAGCTGTACTCCGACTCGGACGAGGTATGTCCCTCCTATGACCAACTTAATGAAGCTTTTCTTAAGCTAGGAGGATTTCATGCTAGATCTAGAGCTAGATGTAGCGAGTTGGAAAAGGAAGTAGATAGACTGTCACGGGAGCTTGCTTCACTTACATCTGCTCCCTCCCGTGATGACTGTGATACATGCTCTGCTTTGCTGGTTGATATGGAGAAATTAAGGACCTCGCATGATAATGTGTCCTCTGAGCTTGATTCTATTAAGGTGGAGAATGTTAGTCTGCTTGCTGAGTTAGAGTTGAGTAGGATGGCTGTTACCCTACTTACTACTGATGAGACTACTTCTCCCACCTCATGTGAGGTTAAGGACATTGCTACTAGAGGACCTTATGCCATGCTCCTTGATCTGCCCGAGTCTTGTGAAAATTGCAATAATTTAAAGATGAACCTAAAACGGGCAGATCACAAGATTGCTGAGTTGCGTGCTTCATTGCTTGAGCCCATTGATTCATGTTTGAATTGTCCTAGATTAACTGCTGAACTTGAATCTGTCTCAAAACAGTTTCAAGAAATGATTGACACTAATAAGAAAATGGATCAATTCGCGACTAAGGATCCTGTTAGCTCACCTTGCATTAGCTGTGATAAACTAAAACTTGAACTCGTTGCCTTGAATGACAAATGTGTGAAGCTAACTAAGGATCAACTAGTGAAGGCACCAACTGCTTGTACTGTTTGTGCTGAGAAGGGGGAGAAGCCCCAGGGTAAGGTGGAGACGCCTAGGAACGTGAACCAACTGGTTAGCAGTAGGACTGCCCATTCAGAGTCGGCTGTGCGTGCACAAGCCATTCTTCCCTCTGCTGTTGGTTCTTCTTCTGCTCCCTTACCTTCTGCTGTCTCTTCTTCTCCCTGCTCTTCTTGCATCTCTCTCTTTCGGGAGTGTCAGTATCTTATGAACACTCTCGAGAGGTTTGTAGGCGGCAAGAAGAAGCTCAATCTTATTCTAGACCAATCCAAGATTTGCAAGTTCAATCAAGGTCTAGGATATGATTTCTATGAGGATATGAGGAAGCATCCTCCTGCTATTCTCCGACCTATCTTAGGAGGTTTGATCGAGGTTGAGCCCAGGTCTGACGAGGTGAAATTCAAATCAGCGGGCTTTGTCCAAGGGATCTCTGACAGTAAGGTGATTCCACCTGTTGCTTCGGCCTCTCAGAAGGCGAAGCCTCTTCGTGCTACTTCCACCTCTCAGAAGGTGAAGTACCACTGCACCTTCTGTCAGAAGGATGGGCACTCGATCGAGAGATGCTTCAGGCGCGCCAAGATCGCGCGTAGAGACCGTGTTGAGTCTCTTAGGCATATTCAGGGTCAGCCCCAGATCCTGAGTACACCTAAGACCAACACGAGGTCTAGGCTTGCTCCTGTTGCGGAGTTTAGGCAGCATAGAGGACTTGGTTTTTCCGAGTTTTCTGTTTTCCGTCCTCATGCTGCTTCTGGTCGTGACTTCCGCCGTCCTGAGGGTAGATCTCGTTTTCCCCATCGAGATAGCTACCCGCGGCATGATCAGCGTGTTGCCGGTGTTCCGACTCGCTCTCCCGTAGCAGTCGGACCCCGCAACAGCTTCAGGTCTGCTCACAGACCTTCTGCTTCTTTGAGTCTCAGAGAGCGTAGGGTAGATAGAGGTCAGTCGTGCTTGACGACTTCATCTGCTCGACGTGTTGTTCAGTATTGGGTGCCAAAATCTCTCTTGATTTACCCCAGTACTGAGACTTTACTCTCTGTCTGACTCAGGTTCGCCGGGCAGGGAAGGGAAAGGTTTGGCTCGTAGACTCCGGGTGTTCACGACACATGACCGGAGATTCCCGTTGGTTTTCTTCCCTTGCCCGTGCTCCAGGTGATGAGACGATCACCTTCGGAGATGCTTCATCTGGGCGCGTCATCGCCAAAGGTACTGTGCGCATTAATGATTCTTTCATTTTGAAAGATGTTGCCTTGGTTAGTAAGCTGCAGTATAACTTGCTTTCAGTCTCTCAGCTTACCGATGACGACTTTGAGGTGAGCTTTAAGAAAAACAATTGCAAAATTCTTGATTCTTCGGGTAGTCTGGTTTGCGGGATTTCTCGTTTTGGGAGGATCTTTCGTGCTGATTTTTCTGAGTCTTCTGGTGATCCTCTCAGGTGTTTAGTTGCTTCTGAGTCCCGCGACCTCTCTTTCTAGCATAGGAGACTTGGTCATATTGGGTTTGACCATTTGACTCGAGTTAGTGGCCACGATCTCATTCGTGGTTTGCCGAAACTCAAGATGGTCAAAGATCTAGTTTGTGCTCCATGCCGGCACGGTAAGATGGTTGCCGCCTCCCATCCTCCGGTCACAGTCACTATGACCGATGCACCGGGACAGCTGCTCCACATGGATACAGTGGGACCAGCTCGAGTGCAGTCAGCAGGAGGGAAGTGGTATGTTCTTGTCGTGGTCGATGACTTCTCGAGGTATTCTTGGGTGTTTTTCTTAGCCTCGAAGGATGAGACGTTTTCACTTTTTCGAGGTCTTTTCGGTAGGCTTTCTATTGAGCTCCCGGGTGCCTTACGAGCGATCCGCAGTGACAATGGCACGGAGTTCAAGAATTCCTACTTCGAGAGTTTCTGTGGTGAGACAGGTGTAGAGCACCAGTTCTCTTCTCCGCACGTCCCACAACAAAATGGCGTTGTGGAGAGGAAGAACCGTACCTTGGTCGAGATGGCCAGGACGATGCTTGATGAGTACTCTACACCGCGGAAGTTTTGGGCTGAGGCTATAGCCACCGCGTGCCATGTCTCAAATCGAGTTTTTCTTCGAGCACACTTGCACCGCACTTCTTATGAGTTGAGATACGGGCGAAAGCCCAGCGTCTCTCATTTTCGTGTGTTTGGTTGCAAGTGCTTTATTCTGAAGTCCGGGAACCTAGATAAGTTCGAGTCACGTTCTTGTGATGGGATCTTTCTAGGTTACTCGCCTTCTTCGCGGGCTTATAGGGTCTGAAACTGTGAGTCTAGCAAAATGGTAGAGACCTGTGAGGTGACCTTTGACGAGGCCAGTCCGGGGACTAGGCCTGATATCTCAGGTTCTTTAGAGCAGTCCGAGACCATCTTCGTAGATGACGAGGACGATGGAGATGAGGGTTGTCTACCCGATCTAGTCCCTTATCCACCCCTTGAGGTGCCGTCTTCCACCGCACCTCTAGGTGATCAGCCCATGCCTACTGCTTCCTCCGGAGCTAGTGGCTCTGTTCCTACCTCGTCAGCTCACGAGGTAGAGGCCACTTCTTCATCTCATCCAGGACCTCCCAGACATATCCAGAAAAGGCATCCTTCTGAGCAGATGATTGGAGACCTGTTCGAGCGTGTTACCCGCTCAAAATCTGGCTTATCTCAATTCTGTCTCCATTCTGCTTTCATTGCCTCCTTTGAGCCCAAGGATGTTCCTCATGCTCTTTCCGACGAGTCTTGGGTCAATGCCATGCATGAGGAGCTAGAAAATTTCGAGAGGAACAAGGTCTGGTCGCTTGTCGAGCCCCCGCGAGGTCACAATATTATTGGGACTAAGTGGGTGTTCAAGAACAAGCAGAGCGAGGATGGAGTGGTTATTCGGAACAAGGCTAGACTGGTAGCTCAGGGGTTCTCCCAGGTTGAGGGTCTAGATTTCGAGGAGACCTTTGCCCCTGTAGCTCGACTTGAGGCCATTAGAATCCTGCTTGCCTTTGCAGCTTCTAAGGGTTTCAAGCTCTACCAGATGGACGTCAAGAGTGCCTTCCTTAATGGAGTCATTGAGGAAGAAGTTTACGTCAGACAGCCTCCAGGTTTCGAGAACCCCAAATACCCACACCATGTCTTCAAGCTTTCCAAAGCGTTGTATGGACTTAAGCAGGCCCCCAGAGCTTGGTATGAGAGGCTTAAGTCCTACTTGTTGAGTCATGGGTTTGAAATGGGTAAAGTTGACAAGACCTTGTTCATCCGCCGTCATGGCAATGACCTTCTGCTCGTCCAGATCTATGTCGATGACATCATCTTTGGCGGCTCTTCCCATACTCTGGTTTCACAGTTCTCGGATGTCATGAGCACCGAGTTTGAGATGAGTATGATGGGCGAGTCGACCTTCTTCCTTGGCTTCCAAATCAAGCAGACTTGGGAGGGTACATTTCTTCATCAGGGAAAGTACACTCGTGACCTCCTGAGACGCTTCGACATGAGTGATGGTAAGCCTGTGTCGACTCCCATGGCTTCTACAGCCTATCTTGACCCAGATGAGGACGGCGAGCCAGTTGATCAGAAAGAGTTCAGAAGTATGATCGGCTCCCTTCTTTACCTCACTGCCTCGAGACCAGACATACACTTCTCTGTGTGTCTGTGTGCTCGTTTTCAGGCCTCTCCTCGCGTATCTCACCGCCAGGCGGTGAAGCGCATCTTTCGGTACCTTCGAGCTACCATTGACTATGGCATCTGGTACTCTTCCTCATCCTGTCTTTCCTTGAGAGCCTTCTCGGATGCAGACTTTGCCGGCTGTAGGATAGATAGGAAGAGCACTTCTGGCACTTGCCAATTCATTGGCACTTCTCTCGTTTCTTGGTCTTCGAGGAAGCAGTCCGGTGTTGCACAGTCCACTGCAGAGGCCGAGTACGTTGCTGCTGCCAGTTGCTGCAGCCAAGTGCTTTGGATGGTCTCGACCCTGCGGGACTTTGGGTTAGCGATAGACAGTGTTCCACTCTTTTGTGATAACACTTCTGCGATTAACATTGCCAAGAACCCAGTGCAACACTCTCGGACCAAGCACATCGATATCCGTTATCACTTCCTTAGAGACCATGTAGAGAAGGGCGATATAGTGCTCCAGTTTGTGGAGAGTGACCACCAGTTGGCTGACATCTTCACCAAGCCATTGGATAGTTCGAGGTTTTCAGCTCTGCGGGGAGAGCTTGGGGTGGTTTGTCCTTATGGACTGTAGTGAGGGGGAGCTTTGGGCTTTACTGCTTTACTATATTGATTATGCTTCTGTCTCATTTCTGTTACTTTGCACTCGGGGTGCATCGGGCTTAGTCCTTCCAGCATAGGTTAGAGTGCTTCTCTTGTCTAGTTGCTTAGACTTCTTACTCTTATCTTGTGCTTTCAGGATGCTTCTTATTAGCTATTTCTTATCTCACTAGGTCGAGCTCACTTCTTGTAGGTTCTAGCGAGGGTTGGGTCACCCTCGGGTAGACAGGGTACGTGTTTGCTCTCTAGTGTGTGATTTACTGTCAGCTGATTGTCCTGGAGTCATATGGGGTAGATGAGAGTCAGTCTGAGCCATAGTTGTCTCTATATCTTATCTATGCTTTAAGGACTGCCTGTTTTGGTTTTATTTGCCAGCTTCTCGATTTATTGCGTTGGTTCAGGGAGAGCTCTTTTTGGAGCTTCTGGAGCTTAATTGTGACTTAACTCAACATGAACTAAAAGTTGCATGTCATGTTGAGGGGGAGCTGGATTTTTCTGCATTTTAGCATTTAGCATTGTAATATATAACTACATTGAGCCTTGATTATTATCCTGCTATGACATGTTTACAATGCTTTACACCTTGCCATGACTTGTGCTTAGCTTGCTAGATTTATCATGACTTCATATGTGTAGACTAGCTTTCTGCCATGATAAGTTAATTAAAATTGCTCAACTTAAATTAAAACTTGTCATGCTAGCATTTGAGTTTAGTCTATCTTTAGCTATCCTTGTATGATTCATGCCATGTCAAATAGGCTGAGTTGAGTCTTGAATCTAGGTTGAATCTTAGATTGAGCTATTTTAGCATCTTGATACATCATGAGTTAGCACAATCTGTTAAAAAGCAAAAAGATCTCTTTTTATGTGCGAAAAAACTGATTTCACCAATTCTTTCTCATGAGACGGCTTGCCATTGCACTAGGCATGAACTCAGGGGGAGTTTTGGATGACCTGGACTATCTTCTTAAGCTTCTTGCTTGGAGTAGTCGCATAAGGCTTGAGATCTAGCACATGATAAAATTTTTGGTTAGAAACAGCTATAAGCTTTAAAAGAAAATATGTCAAATGTGCAAGATTTGCTTAATCACCTAAAGATGAAAAGTGCTTAACCAAATGATACACTCTTGAGCTTGTAGCACTCTAATTGACTCAACACTAGCTTCTTGTTTCCGCTTAGCTTATTGACATGGCCTGAGTCATCCTTAGATATCTCTAGCTAGACTTTGCTTAATTGTTGACTTGACTTGCTCACTAAATGCCTTACATTTCAGATTGTCATTTATGTGCTCTAGCTGGTTTAGATATATGTTGTCATGATCTAGATAGCGTTTTATTGAGTTATGGCTTGGTGTATTACATTATGGTCCATATGGATAATTCTCATGGCTCTAAATGTTTAAATAAACAAACTTCAGCCATTTTCATCCATTGTCATGTCATATTCTCTCTATTGCATCTTGATGTGTTTATTGCCAAAAGGGGGAGAATAGAGAAGAAAAAGTCATTTGGGAGCTTTTTAGAGCGTTGGAGAAAAATTTGCTCTTTCAGCTTGCTGCTCTAGTGCTTCCTTCGGTCGACATGGTCATTAGTTTCATTCTCGTCTTTGGACCATGTTGGACTTTGCAAATCAAACTCTACTTCATGCTTTTTCGGAGTTTGTCAATATACTCATCAAGGGGGAGATTGAGAGACCATGTGAATGATGAGTATTTGACGTTGGTCTAAGTGAGTCGAGTTTGATTTGCGTAGTTCGGAGTCGAGTCGTTGCATGGCGCAGTCGGGCTCGGTCGGACTTGGTCATTCCTGGTCGTATGGGTTTATGTTCATATTTCGATGATTCGACAGGTTTGGACTTCATTATGGTAAGTATTATGGTATTTACGCTTTCATGTATCGAGCGGTGCTATTTGATGTGTTCTTTGTCTGTGTGGCTGCAGGACATCGGGTGGAGTCGTGGCGAGACACGTGGACCGGACTAGGCGCAGGTGGCGCTGATGTCAGAACGGTCGGGATGTGTCGAAGACGACGTAGACTCGAGGTGGTTGCGAGGCGTGCGAGGCAAGGAGCGCGGAAGCTTCCCGGAAGGTGCAGGAGGGGCGAATCGGGAAATTCGCGAGGCTGCACAAGCGGGAGCGGGCGCCGTTGGATTTAGCAGGCGTAACGGGGCGGAGACCCGTTAGCCAAGGCTATAAATAGGATTGAGGGGCTGCATGCCCACTTGAGCACTTCAAGGGTTTTAGGGTTTCCTTTAGTCAAAAGAGTCTTTAGTGGTTGTTTTGGCTTTAGGCTTTAGTGGGTGAGAAGGTAGAGTGTTGTCTGTCCACCTTCGATGTGTTCCATGTGAGTTCATCCCCTTCCAAGCATGTATGGGTTGGATTCTTGGCTTGGAGAGGAGAGGGATTGATTGGAGAGTCTTGTAATCATCCTTGTGTATCAAGTCGGGGTATCGGGACTCCTCTGTATTCATTGTGATCCAAGAAATGAAAATCTGAAGTTTTGGTTTCAAGTTCGTAGCCTCTGTTCTTATTTTCCCTCTTTGCAAGATTTCTTGATTTTCGTTGTCTTGAGTTTTTGCTTGCTGGAGAGTGCCAAAATGGATTGCTGTGATATGGGTGATGCTCAAAAGCCATTTGGCTAGTTGATCCAAAGAGCAAACCAAGTTTAATTTCAGTTTTACTCTTTTGTGCTCCTCTGTTCATGCTTTTCTCTTTCTAGGGTTTGAGCAAAATTTTGTTTCCCTCAACGAGATGGCATGAAATTTGACCTGGATTATCTCATGGCTATTGCTAACATATCCTCAAAATTTCATGGCCATAGGATCAAAGGTTGGGGAGTAATTTGGATTTTGGTGAAGCCTCTGTACTTTTTGAGTTCTTGGCTCGAATCTGAAATTCCTGTGTTTTTGTTGATTTCTTGTGTTATTTGGAGCCCCCATCTTATTTAGTTTATGCTCTTGGTGGTTGTGTCTGAAAAGAAAAGATTTTCCTCTTTCATTTTCTTGGATTTGTGCTTTCTCTGAACTTTCTGTTCGAAGCTTCAGTCTGCAGTTCTTTCCTTGTTTTCCTGTAGCCGATATCCTCTCCGTAGAGATTGCTTCATGTGCTTCCAGGATGGTGAATCACTAGTGCCTCTTTCATTTTTTCTTGTTGCCGATTTTCATCATTTTTGCATGCAGATCAAACGACGTTATTTTCAGCTGAATTTTTTACTAGTTAATCTCTGATTTATGCTAAATTTTTCGGTGTCGCATGCGTTCCAAAATTCAGAGAAATTATTTTTAATTTTCTGTGAGGTGCTGTGTTTTGCATCTTTTTGAAGAATCAGTGTTTGATTTCCCGGGGGCGATTTTGAAGCGAGCGACATTCACCCCCCTCTGTCGCCATTTCGGTCCTACATATTCTGATTGCTTACCATAGGTAATGAACTTGACATGACTGCAAAAATTTGAATATAAGGATGCACAATTAATTATTATTAGTAAGCTTACCACAAGACAATCAAACAGCGAACCAAATAGCCCCAGCATCCCCTTGAGAGTCGGGAGGCTACTCCCACCTAGTCGGGTAAGTCTAGCTGAGTACTCAGGGGTTACTCCCTATGTTGTTTCAGATGATCCAGCTGACGCTTGAAGAGGTTAGCATCACGGGCCGTGTGCCCCAGCTCCAGGGTCGCTCACTGCTTCGCACGTACGTTGTGGTGCGTACGTGGATCCTTCCTGTCGGGCGCAGCCAGGACCCTGATCGCGGTGACCTTCGTCATAGATTTTCTTGTTTTGGCTTATTTCCACTGCACTCTGAACAATGGTTTGTAATAACTGCGTTTTTTTCAAAAAGTTTCTATATAGAAGTTCAACATCTCACCTTTCTAAAGTAGATTTTTAACTTTGTAGTAGTTAATTCCATCGTTTATACCATTAAATAGCTATCACAGAAATCGTTATATTTCATCTTCATCTACATAAAAGAACACAGCCTTAATTCGGCGATCATGCACCATATGCCCACGTAAGGTGATTCCTGTCGCAACTACTCCTGAAGCTGAAGTAAGGCAAATCTGTCTAAAATATTATCATATGCATTTGTACTTGTATTTTGTCTCTATATGTGCACAATTTAATTGATGCTATCTTAGGCTCGCACAATGATTGCCAAAGCGAATCGTGCAAAGTTGGGCATACATCATACATCAGGCAGCAAGAGTTTTGCTTGTTCTGGACATGAAATGGTACAGAGGACTACAATTGCTTATTTTTTTCCATTCTGACTTATATAGGTTATTTGTGCAGATTTTACACATGTTCATGCTGTGAAATGCATTCTGAGATGGTACTTGAATTCATTGATGCTAGCCATCAACCTAACCTAACGTCCTACTGCACGCGAGCTAGCAGTTTTACACGTTTTAAATTTCATTTTCATGGGTAGGAATGGGGAGATATTATTGTACCTTGATATTTACATCATTGAACTCGTGCGCATGGGAGATTAAACACCAATGGACATTGGCATGCTTGCATTTTTACAAGAAATTCTAGGATTTGCATCTACAAAATGCCATTGAAAGACAAATCCTATAATATGCCATCATACAAGTATTTTTTTTTCTTTTTGCCATTAGCCATCCACAATTTTCTTATAATGCCAAAATACCCCTACGCGTGCCTTTGTTTAGCCAAGGGCGCGCAAGAGGACGCCAACGACCTGCTAGAGAGCCGGCCGAATTTTTTCTATTTTAGCCCTTTTTTGAAAAATATTCACATTTAGACTCCTCGTAGTTTTAATTCCGTTTTTGGACCCAGGAGGTCGGCGCCGTGACCCATGGCGCTGAGGTAACACGTCTCGGCGCCGTGGCCCACGGCGTCGAGGTCGCAGGCCCGCACCAGCGTGGTGGCCTGCGTGGCGCCGACGTAGCAGGCACCTCTTGCGCGTGCCTTTGTTTAGCCAAGGGCGCGCAAGAGGACGCCAACGACCTGCTAGAGAGCCAGGCTAGAGAGGACGTCGGTGTGGCAGAACCGCCCAAATTTAACCTGATTAACCGTACGCTAACCCGTCATTAGGCTCGCCGTATGGTCATCAAGCTAAACTCGGTAGTTCTGTCGGGCCCACCACGAGGGAAAGCCCGAATAATCCACGTGTTTTACCAGGATCCATAAATGGGTGATAAAACTTACAAAACATTAGTCCATTTCATACATCACATGAATTTCACCTCTGAGTTATTGCAAAAACATTTTGAATGATACAGCAGAAGATTTAAACAAGGGTCACAATGGTAGCAAAAATAAAACTAAAATCAAGGTTGTAAAACAACTACGACGAAACGATAAGGAAAACCTCACTGAGCCCACCAGGAGGTATCCGCACACAAGACGACTCCGGTTAGATGACGTGACTAGATCGTCATGTCGATTACTTGAAAACAACAAAAGGGCAAACCCTGAGTACACAATGTACTCAGCAAGACTTACCCGTCAAAGTGGAGACAAGTCTCCGACTCTCAAGGGTATGCTGGGGCTTAAATGGCTGGGGTTTATTTGTTTGCCAAAAGCTTACTAAAAGTGAATCCTTATATTTAACTTTTAACAGTCATGTTAGGTTGTTACCTAATCCATGCTAGATTTGCATATACTACTTCAAGCATGTGAACTTCCTTCTCTCTTTTCCTTTCCTTCCTCCATCATTATTATTTAGTTTAGTTTTAAGTTTTTTTTTGAACTGTAGTTTAGTTTTAAGTTGTTACTACGTGATGCCATCATAAACCAAGCGGTATCCATATCCGAGGAGCGCGGCGATTGCAATCGATGTACATCCAGCTGGGTAAACCCAAGCACACGCCAAGTTCGTACCCCGCGGGACCCGTCCCACGCAGACCACGGGTCACGGGGGGTAAAAACTAGGCCACCGTTTCCAAACTGGCTCCAAGGCCCGACCGGCTCTGTAGTCCTGTGAGAATCCCCGCCCTGCAGGCCCCGTCCCACGGGTCTCCGCCTCGCAGGTTTACCGACGGTCCATTCTCTCTAGGCAACGGATACCGGGTCGATTAAGCGAGAAGCGCACGCGTAGGAGCGAGCAGGTACTAGGTTTCGGGATCGCGGTACACTGGTATCTCCTATGTGCTTGGTATTGGCCAAAACAACAGGTACCTGACGTTATTGGCCAAATTAGATATTGGTCAATAGTAATTCTTGATAATGTAAGAACAGTTACTACTTAAATCTATCACTCGCGTGAACTCCTTAACCAAGTTCCAATCAAATTGGGTGAATAGGTTATTTGATGAATCAATTGAGGCTAGTTACACAATTAGGGACACGGTTAACCCGTTGTCACTACTCATCGTGCATTAGTTCCAGAAAATTTTCATCATTTCGCGTATGCATATACATGGGGGCATGGATTGGAATGGAGATAGTAAACAAACGATGGGATGACATATTCCAAATGACATTAGTAAAGTAAGCTAACAAGGAATCTTTATTACTTAAAAATCAAGGATGATAAAATATAAGTCATTCTAAAAATGGTAAATTAGAAATTTCAAGATCAAACACCTAATTGAAGAATTTGATAGTTTAAATAAAAAGAATATAATAAGGGATGCACAATAAAAACTATATTGATGTGCTAAAGATTAACCCTAGTAAACCTAAGGAAATTGTTAATACTTAATTTCTAAAATAACTGTAATATCAAAATTCGAATTTAAACATCGATTGTTAGTTTCGAAATTAAGGTGAATTAGAGAGAAAATTTGTTGTCCTAAATGTCTCATGGTTAAGGTCACAAGGTGATAGCTCAAGATTAGATTTGTGCCACAATTAGGATGCATAAGATTTGCCACACAACTAGAGCAATTGGAAAGGAAAATAGAAAAGAAACAAAAAAAAATAAAAAGAAAAGGAAAGAAAGGCAGGGGAGGGACAGGAGCCGTGCCGTTGTCGCGGCAGCGACGCGCGCTAAGCCTTGCCGTGCACGCACCAGCCTCGCCCTGCGCCACGCCGCGCTACAGCTTTCGCCGCCCTCGGCCTCCGCGCTTGACCGCAAAGCCCGCCGTCGCGCCTGTGGAGCACTGCTCCCCCACAGGGGCCGCCGTCTGCTGCCACAGCAACACGCCGCCGCACCCTCCTGTGCCGCCTTAACACCTCGCCCGTGCCCTTAACCGCGCCACGCGGGCATGGAGAGCCCAGCGCCGGACCCGGCTCGCCATGGCCTATAAATGGCCGAGCCACGGCCGCCGCTGCCCCTCTCTCGCTCTCACGCCCGTCTCGCTCTCGTCCCCGCTCCGCGCCCTCCCCAGCCACCTGCACGCGCTTCGCGCTCGCCAGCCGCCCACCGGAGCCACCAGAACGCCGCCGAGCCGCCTCGCTCCGCGCCGTCGTCCGCTCGCGCTCGTGGCCAGCCTCCTCCGCGCCACCTCCGCTCTCTTCCACGCGCGCCGCAAGCTCCTGGTAGGTCGGGGATGCTCGCCCACCCCTCCGTTTCTCCTTGCAAGGGCCGTGCTCGCCGGAACGCTGTCGTCGCCGCCGCGCCAGAGGGGTGCTCGGGGCCGGGGGTCTAGGGAGCGCAATCGAGGGGGAGGACGTGGGGGAAAGGGAGCGGAGGGCCGGCCGGTGCCCGTGCGTGTGCGCGCTCGCCGTGGCGAGCTCTGCGGCGGCGGTTTGAAGCGCGCGTGCGCGCTCTGGCGGGAGGTAGAAGAAGGGGGGCGTCGCGGGGAAAATTCGATGAAGGCCAGGGGGTTTTCTGCTAATGTGCCAGAGAGAAGGAAAGGGGAGGGAGAATAGGAGAAACTCGAGGGGGGTTTTTGGAAGATGGCCGCGCGGGCGGGCCAGCTGGCCTTCGGGCCGCCACTCGCGCTTGTGGGCCGCGCCTGCGGGCCGCGCTCACGGGCCGCGCCTGACAGGCCGCGCTCGCGGGCCGAAGGGGGGGTCGTTCGCGAACCGCGCAGGCTCGCGGGCCGGTTTCGGATTTTCCTTTTTCTAGATTTTCGCGGGAGTTTTTCTTTTATCAAAAAGAGCAGTTTTGTCTTTTTCATGATAATTATTTTATAGCTTCAAAAATAGTGAAATTTATTCTGTGCACTCTTCATGGTGAAATCTACCTAGGAAAAATGTTAAACCTAGAAAAGAGACGTTTTTGCCCTCTGTGTAAATTAAGAAGCAATTAATATAGATTAATTGTTCTGGGAGAAAGGGTAGCTCTAAAAATGCTAGAAAAAATACAGTATGTTCCTTTCCATGATTTAGCAATGTGGTAGAAATATCAAGCCCAGTACTGCTCCGTGTAGTTAGGAAATTAATTATGTATGTGCACCATTGTTACATTTTTGTAGGCCGTTATGTTTGTCCAATAAACCTAGCAATTTTACAGCATGCTTATATCAGTATGAATATGCTTAGGTAAAAATATCAGGTCCATAGGAGTTCTAGAAATGTTCTGGTAAAATAGCCAAGCCCTAGGTAATTAAATTAATAGAGGGTTGGTTTAGCACCCATAAATGTAAAATGCTGCTCCACTAGGGTGCTCCTGCCATGTACTGCCCATGGGAATTTTTGTAGAAATTTTGGACCATGTTTAGAACCCCAAATAGAATATTTATGAATAAGCATTGAAAATCATAAAATATGGAATATGAAATTGGGATTAATACGGCTTACGTGTTTTGTTCGTGTTGTCGGCTTGTGAAGCAGGATTAAGTGCAATAGAAACCCTCACACAAGTTTCATGTGAAACGCTAACTTGTTTTATGAAATTAAACTTAAATAAGAATCGGTCAACGAATGCCCCGTGAGGAGAGGAATCGAAATTCGATTAAACAAACCAACAGCTTGGTTCCATGCCATCACGTAGTAATAAGCTTAACTAAACTAATTAACGGTGGCGATGGAAGAGAAAGAGAAAGAAGTTGAGACTCTGATTGCTCCCCACATGCTTGAAAGTAGTTTATGCTTACTTAGAATGGATTTGGTAATGAACTTAATATGACTGCTAAAACTTGAAATTAAGGATCCACTCTTAGTAAGTTTTTCGGCAAGCAAATGAACCACCAGCCAAATAGCCCCAGCATAACCTTGAGAGTCGGAGATTTATCTCCATTTTGTCGGGTAAGTCTTGCGGAGTACATTGTGTACTCAGGGTTTGCCCCATTGTTGTTTTTCAGGTTTTCGACGTGACGATCGGGTTGCGTTAACTAACGGGAGTCGTCTTGTGTGTGGGTATCTCCTGGTGGGCTCAGTGTGGGTACCATCTGATATTTTGACAGGTTTGGACTTCGTCATGAGTAAATATGATGTGCTTATGCTATCTACTTTTTCATGTATCGAGCGGTGCTATGTGACGTGTTTCTTGTCTGTGTGACTGCAGGACGTCGAGGCGGAGTCGTGGTGAGACACGGAGGACTGGACTAGGCGCAGGTGGCGCTGAGGTCAGAACAGTCGGGAGGTGTCGAAGACGACGTGGACTCGAGGTGGTTGCGAGACGTGCGAGACAAGGAGCGCGGAAGCTTCCCGGAAGGTGTAGGAGGGGCGAATCGGGAAATTCGCAAGGCTGCACAAGCGAGAGCGGGATCCGTTGGATTTAGCGGGCGTAACGGGGTGGAGACCCGTTAGCCATGGGCTATAAATAGGTGGAGAGGGATGCATGCCTCCACATGGCTTTAGAAGAGAGTTAGGGTTTTGAGAGTCAAAAGAGGCTTTGGAGGTTGTTTTGCCTTTGGTCTTTAGTTGGTAAGAGTGGGTGTGAAACACAGAGGGTGTTCCCTGGTTGTCTCCTCTCCTCTGTTCGTTGTGTTCCTCCCAAGAAGCATGTGTGGCTCTTGGTGTTCTTGAGGATTGAGAGGGAGAGGATGAGTTGAGTCTACTTGTAATCATTCCTCTGTCCGAATGTCCATGCGTATCGGGACTCCTTGTAATCCTTTTGCTTCAATGAATGAAAATCTAAAGTTTATTCCTCTCTGTTTATGCTCTCTGTTCTTCGTTCTTCTTTTGGTGGATTTCTGAGCTTTCTGAGTTTTGAGTTCTTTCTTGCTGGGAAGGCCCAAAATGGGTTGCTCTAGGTTGGGATGATGCCTTAAGATCATTTGATCAAAGTTTCCCAAGAGCAAACTTCGTTTAATCCCAGATTTCATGTTTGGGACTTCCTCTGTTCTTCATTTGCTTTTCTAGGGTTTGGTGCTATTTTCATTTCCCTTCACGAGATGGCGTGAAACCTGGCATGAGAGGTTTAGATGCTATTGCTAACCTATCCTCAAAGTTTCATAGCCAAATGATCAAAGATGAAACGGGAATTTGAGTTTTTGCGCAGCTCTCTGAATATTTTCGGTTTTGGGCATGAATCTAAAATCCTTTTGATTTTCTAGTGGATTCTTGATTTTGGCTCTTGGCTTATTCTTCTGCGAGTGTTCCCTAGGTATCCTCAAAGCTTCCCAAGCCAAGAATCCAAGAATCCTTGCGAATTTCTCAGATTTCTAAAAATCATGTTTGCTGAAATTCTTCATGCGGTACTACCGCTCCTGGAGAGGTACTACCGCTCGGCTCAGAGGTACTACCGCCCATGTTCGGACCAGTCCGATCGGCAGCGATGAAATGTTTGGACGGGCCGAACGTCTCCAGCAAGAGGTACTACCGCTCGGCGTAGCGGTACTACCGCTCGTCTTAGCGGTACTACCGCTTGCAGTCAGACTTGCTCTGAAATTATTTTTCTTGACTGCTTCTTTTTAGATCTGTTTTATCCTTGTTGCTGTGACTTCCAGTAGTGCATATCTTCTATCTTCATAGCTTCCATAGCTATTGGAGAAGAAGCATAAGTGTGGATACTTGAGGGGCGAATTTATTTTTAAAGAGCGACATTCACCCCCCCTCTGTCGCCATTTCGGTCCAACAAAATATTTTTGGCAAATGTTCATGTTTAGTTTAATCATATTAAATCCTTTTAATTGCATAAAATTCCAATTAAGCTTTAATTAATTTCAAAAAAAAATACAAATGATGTATTTTATTTGAAAGGCTTTTAAAAAGCTCCGAAAAACAGGATGTTACAACTCAAAAGACTTCGACCGTGAGTACTTGGAAGCTTCGACCATGAGTACTCAAAAGAATTGCTTGGATGAACAGTGCTCTACTACAGTACTCGTAGAATAGTGCTCTGCTACAGTACTCGTAGAACAATGCTCTGCTATACTACTCGTAGAATAGTACTCAATGAACACAAAGCGGGTGACGATCACGAAAACTTGACACTCGTGGATGGCTAGACTCACTGGAGAACAATGAACTCACGAGACAACAGTGTTTTTGAGCCACCTGAAATTGGTTTACAGTGTTTTCTCCATTGATCTTTTATACTGTGAAAAAGAAATAACTGACCCGACATACCCGCCAGGTCCAGCTTTTCATGATGCGCCATCCCATGTTCAAGCTATTCATGACATTCATGAAGTTACAAAACACACGCACTAATACTCTTAATGCACGCACTAACTTACTTAATGTACGAACTAATGCAGTACGACTGAGACTACTGTAACATCTGTAGGTGTGACGTGCTTAAGTCCAACACCTCGATCACTGCAGGGTGAATGACTGAAAGCTACTCGAAGCACACTCAGCTGTCTCAAATTTTGTAGACCTTCCCCATATGAGGTGATAACCTACAAGATGCACCAATCGTTTGAGCTTAACAATAGCTTCCGGTAACTCTTTTATCCTGGTTTTTATTATATCAAGAGACCGCAAAAACTCTAGCTTCCCAATTTTGACATGGAGCCGGCAACATTTGTCCTTTGGAGCCCCAGATACCTCAAAAGACGTAAACTTCCAATGTGCCAGCCTGAGGCATGACATTATTGGCCTGGCCCAGCCATGGGATGACCCATCACCTAAATGGGCCATGCTGACTAGGCCCAGTCGGCGGTCATGGCCCATTTAGGCTTGGTCGGGCATGGCCCATTTATCATATTAGACAGTTTTTTTTACGTCTATTTTCAGTTTTTTTGGAAGAATATTAGAGAAGAGAAGAACAAATTTGACGAGTGAAATGGTAAAATACTTCTAAGTGTCAACAATGGGGACAAATTGACGTACGAGACCAACACTCCATTGAAAATACACAATTGGCAGACTTGTTCGATAATCTTTATCTAGACAATGACACTTAGAATAGTAGTGTATGCAGACATATAGGCTACTCTATTTTTTCTTTGCCAAAGTTTTCTTAAGATGAATTTTTACTTAGCAAAGTTTTTAACAAAGCAGACATCTAAATATTAATAAAGCTATTTATTACATTTTCAATATATTTATCTCTTTTTCTATGTAGAATCTTTTTTGCAAATTTTAATTTGCAATTTTGAATTCTACACATTATTTTGGATTTTTTGCAACATTTCTAAATTTTTGGATTGAGATGGGCTAAAGGGCCTATCCCGGCCCATCAAGCTAACTGTGCTTGGGCCGGCCCGATGCGGCCTATGACCTCCTGGGGCCGTGCCAGGCTGCCGTTTGGCCAGGTCTGCTCCTGTTCTTTCCTGCAATCCAAACGAGTGAACTGTGCCCAAAACCGTAGCTGGGCACATTGATTAGTCAATGATTGAAGATTTTAACCTTGGGATGATTGGGAAGCAGCTTGACTTCTTCATTGATAGCAAACTTGGCAGCCTTCATCTTCCGTTTGTCAATCCCAACAATGATATGATTGAGAGAGGAGAGGTGCCGGATGCCAAAACCAAAACCACCGTAAGCAGACCGTGCCATTTTCGCGCGGAATTGAAGGTCAAGCTTTTGGAGCTTCGGCATAGCACCTCCTTCAAATGCCAAACCAGGTCCATTTCTATCATAAAAGTGGAAATATGTTAAACAACGGAATCCATTGCCGTTGATCCGGAGTCCATCTTTGGGAAATGTCTTTATGGACAGGTGGAGGACAAGAAGGGCAGGCAAGTCTCCAAGCATATGCACATCTTCCTTTTCCATTCGTTTAACACGGAACTCCAAGTGAGTGAGGTCACAAAGCAGAGAGGGATTAATCCACTGCGGAAACCTTGGGAGCCAGCGAGGAGTACCTTGCATCACAAACTTTTGGAGACGACGTGGAGGAGGGCACCATGAATCCGCAAAGCAGTCTACACCGCCATCGTTGTTAACAATATGCAGAGATCGAAGGTTGTGTTCCCCCAGCTTGCAGAGGGACGAGAGCAAAGCCTTCTTTTGTAGATCACTGCAGGGTGAATGACTGAAAGCTACTCCAAGCACCCTCAGCTGTCTCAAATCTTGTAGATCTTCCCCAAAGTTTGTAGAGCTATTGCTGCCATCAAGCTGCCATAGCTCCTGAAGAGATTCCATCTTACCGAACCCATCCGGCAATATGAGGTGATAACCTACAAGATGCGCCAATCGTTTGAGCTTAACAATAGCTTCCGGTAACTCTTTTATCCCGGTTTCTCTTATATCGAGAGACTGCAAAAACTCTAGCTTCCCAATTTTGATAGGGAGCCTGTCAACATTTGTCCTCCGGAGCCCCAGATATCTCAAAAGACATAAACTTCCAATGTTCTCCAGATGATCATTCTTCAAGGCTTCACAGCCCTCTAGATCTAATACCCGAAGAACCTGCAGGCCAGAAAGAGAGGGCATCCAGCTAACTACACCTAAGAGATAAAGTGAGCGGACAGAAGACAAATTCATAGTTTCCTGTGATACTGCTCCGGCATGTTCTTGCTTGTCCCGGAAAGAGAGCCTTCGAATCTTGCCATGTCGAGATGAAAGATCATGACCATCCAATATAGATACAAAATTTTCTTCGATTGACTCGGAGACAATGAAGCTGAGTACTATATCATGGACTCGACATGCACTTGCTTTAGCGCCATATTCCATGAATAATGGTTGGATCAAACTCCTATTTATGAGCTCATTGAAGTATGCCTCTCCTACTTCCTCCAAAGTATATCCTTTTTTTCCACTGATAAACCCTTCGGCGATCCATTTCCGTACCAGGCAATCTTTGTGAATCGTGCAATCTTCTGGAAACACACTTAGGTACAATAAGCAAGTCTTTATATTACAAGGTAGATCACGGTAACTGAGAGACAATATCCTATCTATTACTTCCAGCTCTCTGTCTTTTTCATGTGTAGAACTGATAGAATTTCGCACTCTCTCCCATTCATCTTTTCTTCTTGGTTTGCTAGCTAACAAGCTAGCGATAGTATTTATGGCCAATGGCAAACCATCGCATTTATGCAATATCTCATTCATAATCACCTCCAGCTGATTAGGGCATTTATCGGCAGCATCGAATGTCCTTTTCAGAAATAAATTTTCCGAGTCACTTTTGCTGAGAGGTTTCATTTGATAGACAAAGTCCTCATCCGAAGTGCAACAAAATTGAGCTACACTTTTGATGCGTGTTGTCGTGATTATTCTACTTGCATGGGCACTTTTAGGAAGAGCACATTGTATGGTTTCCCATGCCGAATTACTCCAAATGTCATCAATCACAATAAGGTACCTATTATGCAGAAGCATGTATCAGCAAAGCATTACAAAATGCTAAGAGTATGCAATAAAATTCATATTGGAATAAACGCAAACATGCCACAAGTATTTTACAGCTAGAAAACGCAATAAAATTCGTATTTGCATAAATGTAAACATGCCACAAGTATTTTACAAAACCTTTACTCTCCCAAATAAAGGTGACTATTCAGTGTAATTTAATTTTGTGAGACCATGTGGAGGTCACCATATGGTTGTGATGAGTAATTGACCTTTGGATTAGATTTTGAGTAGAGGTTGAGTTTGGTTCTTTGTTTGTGAGGCTTTCCGACTTTGTGCTCTACGACCTCTATTGTATGCTCTACGACTTCTACTCCTTCGACTTGGTGGTCGGTAGTGGTGGTCGACAGAGGTGGTCGGCAGAGCCCTTATGACTGTGTGGTCGTAGGTGATATTTTGTCTGGGTAGTCAGCTGAAGCCTTTCAACTTGGCGGTCGGCAGTTAGCCTTACGACCATGTGGTCGTAGTCAGTGTTACGACTTGATGGTCGTAGGCAGTTTTATGACTTTGAAGTCGGCAGGCTCTATGACTTTTGGCTTTACTACTTGGTGGTCGCAGTTTGGCTTTACGACTTGGTAGTCACAGAAGCTTTTACGACTTACTGGTTGGCAGTCGGTGTTACAACTTGGGGGTCGACGGGGGTCTTACGATTTGGTTGCTAGCAGAGGCTCGTACGACTAGGTGGCTTTCACGACTTGGTGGTCGGCAGAGGGATTACAACTTTGTGGTCGACAAGTGCTCCTATGACTTGGTAATTGTAGACTGCAGTCGATGGTTGTAGCTTTGCCTAGTTTGTAATCGATAGTCATAAGTTGTAGCGACCAGTTGCTGTGAGTGGTAGTCGTTGTGCGCAGTGGTCGTAGCGCTATGCTTGTGTAAGTGATAGTCGTAGACAGGCAATCGATGGTCGTAGTCGAGGTGATTGATAGTCATAGCCTTTGCTCTATGGAAGTCGTAAGTCATAGCGATCTGGTTGTGTAAGTCGTAGCCGAGGTGAGCGATAGTCGTAGTGCTCTGATCGATAGTCATAGCTTGTCCTCGACGGTCGTAGCAAGCTGTTTGATGGTTGTAGCGGTCTATAGGCTGCTGGAAGGTTCTTATGGGCTCGAGTACTTCTCTGTCTTGTGCAACAGAGTGGTCGTAGGTTGTTTAGACTAGTTGGTTGGCTGTGGTTATTCACTGGAATACTTTTTGAGTGTGCTAATGGATGATTTGGTGTATTATGCGGTGCTATGTGATGGTTTGCTAGTTTGTGTTGGTTGCAAGACTTCGGAGCTAGGTCATGGTGAGGCGTAGGAGGACTGGGACTAGGCACAGTGAGGTGTTGAGGTCTAGAACAGTTAGGGAGACACCGAAGATGATCAAGGCTGGTGAGGTGGTTGCAAGCCAGAATGACGAGGAACCGGAGCAGGAGCTACCGAGGTGGACATGATGGGCAACGGCGAGGTGGACCGGGACTAGGCTCAGGGAGAAGTCGAGGTCTAGATGGTCAGGATGCCGGGTGCCATCATGCGCAAGGATTGGACGGCAAGAAAACAGGAAGCTTCCAGGAAGGTGATAGAGGGGTATTTTGGTAAAATGCTCAAGACCTGAAAAGGAGGCTGTTCTATTAAAGTGTTCTTGTCCTGTTGTCTTAACAGGTGCGTGTGTAAAATCTAGTGTTAGTTGGGGTTAACGGGCATCCCCTGTTTGGACTAACAGTTGGATCCAATTAGGTCTAGGGTCCATTTGTGAGTCTATAAAAGGGAGAGGGGAGGCAGGAGTTAGGGTTGAGTAGGTTGGCCAAGCCTTGGCGGCTGGCGCCTCTCCCTCCTATGGGGGTTAGGTTAGAGAGTGGGTGTAGCTCTAGGGTTAGAGTCTTGTCCTCCTAAGGGGAGTGGCTGTTTGAGAGTGGGTGTGGCTCTCGAGTCTGGTCCTCCCGAGGGGAGTGGCTATGAAATCATTCATTTGAGCAATACATCAATCTTTGGTCTTCATTTTGTGTATCTCTTTCTGTTTGAGTTTGCTCTGTTATGAGTTTTCAGTTTGGTTCATCCTTTGTGTTCTTCGTTTCGTTCCTCTCTCTTCTTGATCTAGATATTCCTCTCTCTTCTTGATCTGAAGGTGTTCTTGGCGTGTTCTTAATGTTGTTCTAAATCGCAGTGACATGTGGGATCGTACTCTAATCCATCTTGGCTCTCTTTGACCCACGAGCGGTTCTAATCAACTACTTCGGTTCATGAACTCGGTTCTTGTGCACTCTTGATCAAATCGCAAAAAGGTCTCAATTTGGTTGATAAGTTTTCAATTCAAGATTGGAGTAGCCTCTTGAGACCTTAAGCAATTTGCGTACAAAGTTTCATGGCCTTTAGACCTTTGAATCAAAAGTTCCATGGATTTTGGATCTGGCGGTCATGCACTCTCTGCTTTCCTCTATTCTTCCGTGAAAGTTACGACTGCTGCCAGTCTTTTAACCACAGTCAAGACTAAGATCGTTTCACATCTGTTTTTCAGTCGCACTGGTTTCTGATTGCTTGATGGTCGTAGATCTCGTGGTCGTGTGCCCCACTGCCTTACGAGTTGTTTACAACTGCAGTCGGTTGTGAGTGCTTGACAGTTTTCGACCACGTTGATCGTTCGACCATTTCATTGGCTTACGACCACGTCAGTTCCGACTGCATCCATCTCTCGATCACGATGGTTTTGGTACTGGTGATTATCGACTACTGTGACTTCTGTTCGGTAGTCGATTTCCGACCAAGCTGTACTTCGGTCGAGTAGTCAAATTTATGACCACTGTGCAAGCTATCGACCACGTTGTCGGACTTACGACCACGATGTAAGTTTCGATCATGTTGTCATTCTTGATTTGATTTCTTCGATGCTGCTGCTTGCTGTGACATGTGGGATAGTGCTCAAAGTCGTTTTCGCAACTCTCTTCCCACGAGCAAAGATCTGCGCGTCGTTCTTGTTTTTAGATCTGGTGGTCGTGTGCCTCCTCTGGTACTTCTAGTTGTTTACGACCACACTTGCTTTCTATCACTAAATGGTCTTAAGTCATGTGGTCATTCGACTTATCTGCAATCTCTAGTCATTTTCAATCGCACATGGTTTCGATCGCTCAATGGTCGTAGATCTCTTAGTCACAATCTAATCTATTACGACCATGTATTGGTTTTCATCTGCATGTATTTTCTATCTGTACTTTGGTCATCGACTACTGTGGTGTTGACCACACATTGGTCTTCGACCACGTGTTCGCGATCACGTCGGTCTTCGACAGCGATGGTTTCCGACCACTCATTGGTCCTGAATTATGCTGGTCTTTAGACTGCACATTGGACATCGACAACGTTGGTATCGACCACGTCGGTCTTCGACAACATTGGAGTTTGACCACGGTGGTTATGACCACGTTGGTTACGACCACGATGGTTTCGACCACGTTGGTTACGACCACGTTGGTTACGACGACGTTAGTTTCGACCACATTAGTTACGACCACGTTGGTTTTGACCACAGTGATTACGACCATGTTGGTTACGACCATGTTGCTTTCAACTACATTGGTTTCGACCATGTTGTCTGTTCCGGCTACGTTGTCTATTTCGACCACGTTATCTGAATTACGACTACATTGCTTTTCTCTGCCGACTGATTGCGTTCAATTTGGTTGTCTTGTGCTTTCCGGCTAGTAGTCGTTACCAACCATATTGTGCTTCCGTCGAGTGGTCGTATCTTGACCACATTATGTTCTGATGTGGTCGTACGGTGGTGTGTTCTTCTGTTTTCAAGTAGACATCATATTCTAATCTTCATAGCTTTGTAGCTATTGAAGAAAAAGGGATATATGAGTATTTGGAGGAAAAATTTCTAGGCACCATTCACCCCCTCTCTATTGCCTGTTCGGTCCTACAAATTTAGTTAAATTATTTTCCCCAGTTCCAGTACTTGCAAACCCAAAACCAACTTGATAAGATGACAACAATTTTGGACTGACTCTGGAGGAAGTAAGTCAAAAGACAATTATTCCAGTAACATTTATTTCCTGTGTCAGGAGGCACCGATAGCATCCATGAATCTAACTGGAGATTCTTTTTTCCTTGATCCAGATTGCACACCCAGGTCCGCAGTTTCCTATATCTGTAAAAAAGCAGCTACTCTGGCCTACTTTCGTGGTTTATATTTGTATAAATAAAATTTTGGTACATACACAAGACGGTTCAGAATAATATCACAGTAGGACAAAACGAATGCTACGGTTGTTATGGAAACACATCATAGAAAATAGTGTTGAGTAAACGTACGTATTGTTTCCAAGATGTGCTCTTAGTCTGTCGATGAGTTGTTGTTCACTATTTGGTCTTTCTGGTTGATCTTTATCCAATCTTCCACCAACGCGCTCAATTTCCGACAGCAAGTCCCTCAGTAGGTTATTCATGTTAGGCTTTTGTGATACGGACACAAAAGCTTTATAGAAGAATCGATCTTTGATTTTCTGGTACACCTGATTAGCAAGAGTAGTTTTGCCTAAACCTCCAGATCCAACAATGGAGGCAACTCTATGGTGCTTCATTGGCCCAGCCTCCTCGCCAACCAACTGATTGATAATTTCCTTGCTTGGTCCCTCAATGCCCACAAGTTTTTCTGCATCCACATATAGCGCTGGCAATCGAGGATCGATCTCCGTATGCATGGTGCTAGAAGTGCTCTCATCAAGCTTGTACCTTATTTGCCGCTCATACACTTCGTTGACAACGACCCGAAGTTCCTGGACTTCCTTGCCAAATTTACGGCGATGGGGCAGTTTCTTCAATTTGCGAGTGGTGTTGCGGAAGATCCTCTGGACACCGGAGGAATTGTCAGCTGGTTCATGATCGACATGACAAGTGAATCTGTCTATGCGATCCTCAATGTCGTAGGCCAGCTCACGCACCTCCTTCATCCAGGTCTTCACTTGCTCGTCTGGCTTCTCCATAGCTGCATACTTGTCCAACACAACGTTGATGGCGATCAACTCCTTGGTGAGAGACTCAAGCTTCTTCCTCACGCCTTCGAACTTAGCATACTCCTTCTCTATGAGCTTGGTAAGCTTGCCAATAAGAGGGCTCATCACCCCAGTCAAGGCGCTCACCATGATCTTTTCCCCAATTCCCCCCATCTCCCTCGCAATCAATCCTCTCTTCGATCAGAATCGAATCTATGAGTCAATTTTTATGTGGTAGCAGCAGGAATTTTGCGATCGTGAGAGGCTTCCAGCTGCCTTTTTTTGTCAGCTGCCACTTTCCCCTCCTCCACCCCTTTTCTTGGTGATGCAACACGCCCACTGAACTTTGTCCTTAAGAATCGACCCACACCAACCAGATTTAGGACATAGACAGACAGACGGGCCCGAGAAACTAGCTGGAAATTAAAGGTCCCCCTGTCAGTCAGATTTATGTATGAAATTAGCGAACTCTTTCTGAAAAATAATAAAGGCATGATATACTTTCCTGACCACTTCCAGTGTTGCCATACTTTGTTGTTGAAAGAAGCGTTGGCCTTCAGTCAGAATGTGCTTTGCTTTGCTTGGAGTTAAAAGTGCTTTCAGGGTTGCTTTTCTTGGAGTTGCTCCGTTTCAGCTGGTTTTGTTGTTCTGCTTTGTTTTCTGGCCTGGAACTGGCTGTCAGCTAGTTCGGTTCTGTTCCCAGCATTTGGTTGCTATCTATGCAATACTGGCCCCCCAACTTGTTTATAAGCTGAGGGTCTATCACCTTAATCTAAAAGAACTTTCGTGACCACTTCGGTGCTAATTGCGTCCCAAAGTGAAGTGTCTAAAGAAAGCCGATCAAGATTCTATCCGTGATTCTTTGCCTCTTCCTTTAAGTATAGGGTCTTTGTGTTAGTCGTGGTAGGAGTAATAATTGTTGGTCTCTACTATTTTAATGTTGGTATATTCTTTTCCCTCTCTCCCCTCCTCAAAAAACGTCTGCTCCAACTCTCTTTCCCCACCTCCACAAGCATTTTGCCAGGCTTCACCCTTCACCCCCCTCCTCCCACCACATCTCCTCTGCGCCGTGGTAGGGAGGTCCTTGTCCGCACCGACTCACGCTTGCTGGCGGGCCACGTAGACAAATCTTATCAAGCCAAAGACCCCGAGCTAGCAAAATACTTGGTGGCGGTCAGAGCGAAGGAGCACCACTTCCTGGGCATCACGGTTAAGGCCATCCCTCGCGCGGATAATGAGCAAGCCGATGTCCTAGCCAAGGCTACCAACCAACAGCTCCTCCTCCCGGAGGGAGCGTTTTACGAGGTCTTGCCTGCCGCAGCTATTGCTCAAGACAACCGCGATGCGGCCCTCGTCCACCAGATTGCCCAGCAAGGCTGGCGGGAGCACATTTACGGTTTCTTGCAAGGCATAGCTGAATCGGACGACCCCCTCGAGCTACGATGCCTCCAGCACCGCGCCAGATCTTCCCAAGTGCTGGACAATGTCCTCTACAAGAAGGGAGTCTGCGCCCCACTTCTGCGGTGCCTCTCACGTGACGAAGGCAACCACCTCCTCGCGGAGATTCATGCGGAGCTTTGCGGCTCGCACATCGCACCAAGGGCCTTGGTCGGCAAGCCGTTCAGACAAGGTTTCTATTGGCCAACCACCATCGCTGATGCGCAGGACCTCGTGCGTCGGTGCCAAGGTTGCTAGTGGATGGGACGCGTCATCCGCAGGCCTCCGACGAGCTTGCAGCCCATACCCCCGGGGTGGCCATTAGCACATTGGGGCATCGATGTTGTCAGGCCACTCCCGCGGGCCCCGGGAGACCTTTGGTTCGTGGTAGTCGCCTTGGAATATTTTTCTAGGTGGCCCGAGGCCGTCGCTCTGGCAAAGATAACCTCCGCAGCCATGCGACGCTTCCTTTGGTAGAATATCATATGCCGCTTCGGGGTGCCTAGGGAGCTTACTGTGGACAACGGCCTGCAATTCGACTCTGCTCCTTTCTAGGAGTTTTGCGACAGCATGAGCATCATGCTCCAATTCGCTTCGGTCGGACACCCACAGTCCAATGGAGCTGTCGAGCGGGCGAACGACGCCATTTCCACCGAAGTCAAGAAGCGCCTTGTCGGACTGCCAAAGGGTAAGTGGCCAGACGAGCTCCATAGCGTACTCTGGTCCCTTCGCACGACGGTGACACATCCGACAGGGTTCACACCATTCAAGCTTCTCTTCGGCGATGAGGCCGTGACGCCCAAGGAAATTAAGGCCAGCTCAAGGAGGGTCCTCGTCCAGGCCCTGGTGGAAGAGCGCCAGTTGTCCCTTGATCTTCTTGACGGAGATCAAGTGAGCGCCACCCAGCATGTCGCGAAGTACGCACGCCAAATGGCGCGCGTGCGCGACCGCACCATATACTCACGAGAATTCCAGCCGGGAGACCTCATCCTTAAAATGGCGCTTCATGCGAAGACTGTCGGCAAGCTGGAGTCCAAGTGGGAGGGCCCCTACATCGTTACTGCAGCCCTGCAGCGTGGAGCCTATCGCCTTGCAACACTGGAAGGACAGACTCTTCTCCACACATGGAACGCAGACAGGCTGCGGCGATATTATGTATAAGGCCGAAGAAAGGCCCGTACAAAGGTCAGCACCCTGCCTCTGTAAATCGCTCACCCGCGCAAACGGGAGATAAATAAAGTCCATCGTTTGCAAAACCTTTCGTTCTGTGTAAAGACGTGTGGAGGCACGCCTCTGCGCGCCTCTACGGAGTATAAATAACACGCACGGAGGCATGCCTCCATGCACACTCTATGGAGACTAAATAAGACGCGCGGAGGCTAGCCTCCGCGCGCACTTTACGGAGTCTAAATAAGACACACGGAGGCCAGCCTCTGAGCGCATTCTACGGAGTATAAATAACACGCGCGGAGGCACTCCTCCGCACGCACTCTAAAAAGTATAAATAGGACGCAGTGGAGGCAAGCCTCCGCGCGCACTCCACGGAGTATAAACAAGACGCAGCGGAGGCTCGCCTCCACGTGCACTCTACGGAGTATAAATAGGACACGCGGAGGCTCGCCTCCGCGCACACTCTACAGAGTATAAATAAGACGCACGGAGGCTCGCCTCCGCGCGCTCTGGAGTATAGACAAAAGAGCGTCTACTTTGGCTAGGCGTCAGCTCCGCTGCCACCACTTCGAAGGGTACAGGACTGAGCGCTCGAGTGTCTAGTTCGACTAGGCGCCAGCTCCGCTGCCACCACCTCGAAGGGTAGGGGACGGAGCGCTCGAGCATCTACTTCGGCTAGGCACCAGCTCCGCTGTCACCACTTCGAAGGGTAGGGGACGGAGCGTTCGTGCGTCTACTTCGGCTAGGCCCCAGTTCCGCTGCCACCACTTCGAAGGGTAGGGGACGGAGTGCTCGAGCGTCTACTTCAGCTAGGCGTAAACTCCGTTGCCACTACTTCGAAGGGTAGGGGACGGAGCGCTCGAGCGTTTACTTCGAATAGGCGCTAGCTCCACTGCCACCACTTCGAAGGGTAGGAGACGGAGCGCTCGAGCGTCTACTTCGCCTAGGCGCAAGCTCCGCTGCCACCACTTCGAAGGGTAGGAGACGGAGCGCTCGAGCGTCTACTTCGCCTAGGCACTAGCTCCACTGCCACCACTTCGAAGGGTACGGGATGGAGCGCTTGAGCGTCTACTTGGCGCTTGCGCGTTTACGGAGCACAAGATCCTACGGGTTGATCGAAGGTAGGCGCGATCATGAAGAGCGACAACATGTACTCCAACCAAAGCTGTCATTACATTCAAAAAGATGGCTACAGAGACTCGACATTACATTTGCGAGGAACTAATGTCTACAAGTGCCTTCAAGTGCCTAAGGTCGCTACTCGTCCGGCTCTACTTTGACGTGCCTCTACGCCAAAGTGTCATCCGCTGAAGTCCAGGCACCCAGAAGTTCTGGGCTTCTTCCACCCACGCCCAACGCTGAAGTCGCCGTCGAATCATGCAGTCCGAAAGTAGTAATGGGCCCCTATCAAATATCTGCCCGGAGCAAAAATAGCACACGTCATAAGAACCCCTGGTCAATTTCACTTTATTCACACAAAAGGATGGGGGCGATGGGGCACCCAGTTACAAAAGAGCGGATACATTATAACGCCTGGCCCCACACTACACCCCGGCATCACGCCTGTGGGCCCGCGCCATGCCCCGGGACGACTGCACCGTCTGCGTCGCGCTGTGGAACTTCGTCGAGCCATTCGCCGAAGCTCCCCTCGCGATGTAGAGTCCACCGCAGAGCCACCTTCGCCGTGGCCTCCCCGATGTAGTCCCAGATTCGGTTGTGGAAGGACCGAACGGTGGGGCGAACGGCGTGCACAGCTTCCAACATCACCTTTGCTCCGGTTGGCAAATCCAGCTGGGGGTCATCCCACGCGTCTACGTTCTAGCATCCTCGATGATGGAGCAGGGCGAAGGCGATGAGGGAGGTGACGAATGAGCAATCGTCGCCGAAGGCCTTGGCGGCGTGGAGGACAAGGTCCAAACCTTCTCCAATCCACCGAAGCATTCGCGTCAAGTCCTAGAGACTGAACGTGAGGGGCGGCACGTCCACGTAGAGGTCTTTGAGGATGTCCTCCAGGGATTGCATGGTGTCCCACACCGCCACCGAGGCGCCCCCTCCTCCAGCGTTGCAGTCTGTTGGAGTAGGCCATCGCGCTCTTCAGCTGCGGCACACTGGGCCTCCGCCGCCGAGTACTTTGCCTCCGCAGCGATTATCTGCGCATCGGAGACCGTCTTCGCAACCTCCATCTCCAGGAAAGAGATGTGCTCGTCCTTGGCAGCGTGGGCCTCTTCGGAAGCTCGAAGACGGCCCTCTAACACCCTCCACTCGCGGACACGTGCCTCCTGCAGGACTCAGCTGAGGGCAAGGATCTGCACAGTGCGGCAGTCAGCAAAGTCCCAGATAGCGGCATAAATCATGAAGTCAAGCATTTACCTTCATCTCTGAGGCATCCAGCGTACCTTCCAACAGCTCCGGCCCACACGTCGACAGCACCCGTCAATCCACGATGGAGTCGGCGTACTCCGCGGCTCCTTGGAGAGCCCGCAACACCTCCAGTCGGGTGATAAAATCGGAGACACGCAGCCGTTGAGCCTCCGCACCGACAACTTCGAGAGCACTAGGCGTTGACACCACGTCCTGGGCAGGAAGACCGGGCACTTCGCGGCCGTCTCCGTTGCTTGATCCTTGGCCGTGTCCCGGAGACCTTGTCTCGCCCGATGTTTACGATGGAATGAGCGAGCAGATCGAAGAAATCTTCGCGAAGTCGCGGGGGGAGAAAGAGTTGCGTCTACCTTCGACACGATCAGGCGAGGCGTGAGGAGGTGTCCGCTCCGCCTTGACCTGGATCGCGGGGGCTTCGTCTGCATCGAGGGTGGCAAGTTCCCCCTTGTACCGAATGACCTCCTCATTGGACCCCGGATCCTAAGCGACTTCGACCGCCACAGCGAACCCCTCCGGCCGGGAGGGCGATCGTACCTGGGGGCGCTTCGCCCTTGGGGACGCTGGCGATGCTTCCCTGGCCCCGGCGCCCGGTGTAGGCAATAAGGCCACGGCGGTCGAGGCGGGCGATGAGGCTGGTTTCCCTGGCGCCGCCCAAGGCCCTCTCGACGGGGGTAGTATGCTCTGCCTCCGCCTCCAAGTCTGAGTCGGCGTACTCCGCCATGTTGAACCCAGTGGCGGTGGTGCCCTCGGCCCCGACAGCAATCACCGGAGATGCAGCCGCCGGGCTGGATACGACGGCACCAGACCGCGCGTGGCGCCGAGAGGGAGACGCCCCCACCTTATCGTCGCCATCGCGGTGATGAGTCCAGACCGGTGCCAGCACCGCACACTCCGGAACGGGGATGTGTGTGTGTGTACGTAGCTTATGGCCGAGGAACTTACGAGGAGCGGAGGGCTTTGGAAGAGAAGACACTGTCGGTCGAACGCCATCCTCCCGGGTGGGACCTCGCTGATGCTTCCACCGGCAGGAAAGCGGCGCCACTCCATACATAACGAACTCCTTGGTGAGGTCGCGCATGTTGAATTGAAGGGTGGTACCGACAAGCCTCCGCACCCGCTGATCATCATCACCTTTGGGCCCCACATTCGGTGAACTATTGAAAGATATCGGCTGTCGCCGGCACCAAAGACTGCTGGTGCTCGTCACGTGGTGGTAGAACCACCGCCGCATCCAGCCGGATTCCCACTTCCCTCAGTCACCAACGCGGGGAAGATTTTCGTGCATTGCAATCTCAGTACGAAGTTGACGCTACCAAAGTTTGACATCGCCCCCCTTCGAGCCTCTTCGGTTGGTAGTGCGCGTCATGGAGAAAGGTGAATAGGTTTGCGCTGGGAAGGATACCTTCTATCCGCGCCACCCAGACATAAACAACCAGGCGAACTATCGCATTCGGGGCCAGCTGCGCCAACTCCAGTCCATAAGTCCACAAGACCTCGCCAATGAAGAGTGTTGCTGGTATCCAAAGCCCGGCCTTGAAGTACGCGACAAAGATGATCGCCTCCGATTCCTCTGGGTGCGGCTCCGTCTCATCACTAGCAGGCAAGCGAACCGTGGCATGGTCCTCCAGCCTCTTCTCCCAAAGGAGAGACTGGATCGTCTCCTCTGTCACGAGACTTGGCCCTAACACACGGGAGCAGCGGCCTCCCAGCTTCTCCCTGGCCTCCCACCGTTTGTTGGCCTGCGATGGCTCGCGAACCACCAAAGAATATTCTGTCGAGGCCGGCGATGAACCACGATGGCTGTGCGAGGCGCTACCGCTGGGTCGGCGAGTAGGATCTTCGCGGCAAGCCATTCTCCCCTCAAAAGCGTAAAACCAAATGAATAGGCACAGAGGCAGATCGCGCCAACAAGCGGGAGAAAAGAGAGCAAAACAACAACAAGCGAGCAAAATGAGCAAATGGGAAGAACGCTCGCGTGCCGGTGACAGGGGTATATAAAGCCCTCTCACCTCCCCCACGATCGAGAAGGCAACCGGCGGGAGCCCAGCGGTTCGGCTCCCCCCGATCGGGAAGTGCAACCGCTGGTAGCAATGGAGAATTAAATTATAAATGTTTGATGATCAAAAAGGGGCTAAAATTCTGAAATTTTAGAGGTGTGTGGGGGCATGAGCCTTCGGCCCAATGTTTTAGCCCATTAGGGGGGCAGCCACCCCTTTAACCCCCCAAACCCTAGGGCGCCTCCCCCTCCCCCTTGGCCGCCCCTCCCTGCCTCTCCACCTCCCCCACGTCCCCTCCTCCCCTGCAATCCCTCCTCCAATCTGCAGCACCTCCACCACCTTGGTAACCGAGCAAAATAGAAGGAGGAGGGGAGGAAGAAGAGGAAGAGAAGGAGGAAGAGGAAGGAGGAGAAGAAGAGGAGTACGGTGGTTTGTGCTGGTGTTAAGAGGTTCTTGCTGTGGTCTCCAAGGGTAACAAACAATTTCCTACCCTTTTGTTCTTAGCGATTTCTCGATCGGGTTAGTTTTCAGTTATTCATTTGATCTGCATAGTCTGCTGTGTTATGTGAATTAGGAGACCTTGGGCATGAAATCTGGGTATTTCCTTCCTAGATATTTGTAGAGTACTGTAGAGTGCTCATTCACATCATTTCGATGAACGGTTTAGGAGTTATGTGCGTTACCATGTTGTTGTGCAGTCTGATCGATCAAGTTTAGGTAGTCGATCAGAATTATAAGATTAAAAATAGAATATGACCTAGGGAATAATGTCACAATTAACGCTGTAGGGGATTTCATAAGGTTTCTAGAGAGTCTAAGAACACAAATTTTTTATGGATGGATTAGGAGTAACACAAATTTTTTATGGATGGATTAGGAGTTATGCAATTTCTAACACTGCTGTCCGGCATTGGATGCTGCTGGACTAGTCAGAGTAGAAGTGATGTTTTGGTTTAGAAAAAGCCAGAATTAAAATTTAGTGACAACTAGAAAACTGTGGGAAATTTCCTGTAGATTTCATAAATGTTAAGGTTTGCTATATTTTCTACTGTAGATTAAAAGATATATAATTTACAATCTATTGTCCAGAGAATGGTCAGATGTGTTTTCCCCGTTAATTTTGGGGCCTTAAATGAATTAATCTGAGGATTGTGCCAACTAAGAAATTGTGAAAAATTTTGTCTAGTTTCTCAAAATGGTATTTGTTTGATTTGTTTTGATGAGGGAATTGAGAGTTGTGTTATTGTTTGTGCCAGGACAGCAAGGGGACAGACCAGTATTTATTGAAAAAGTCAGGGTTTTCAGAAAACATGTAGGATCGTTATTTTTTACTTGTGTTTTGTATTGTGTTGGCATATTTTGAGAGTGGGTAATCTCTGTAGGAGGGCAGACTTGAAGTGTGATACCATCTTCACATCCTTCTGGTCAGCGTATTTAAAGTGAAAGGCAATTGCATTGTATAGTAGTATTTGGGTGCTTAAAAATTGTGTTGAATAATGCCTTGATTTAATTATTCTTATGTCAACATTGAATTTATATTGTTCTTCGCTTATCATATGATGATGAAAGTGAGATTTGAGGTAAGATTATGAATACTTTTAATTGTTTAATATGATGGAAGGAAATGACAACATCACATTGCATGATGAGCATTCATGATTCATATTGATGCACTGAGACCCTATATGAAAAATGACAGGGCAACCCTGTATGAGAAAGGACAAGGTCAGTCAGGAGATAAAGATTTGGATTGCGACCCTATATGAAAAAGGACAGGGTGACCCTGTATGAAAAAGGACAGAGCAAAGGTGTGTCATTGATGGGTGAAAACCTAGCTATACTGGTATATGTAAAAGAAGGTGTTGAGTTTGAGCATTGCATTCATGAGAAGAGAATCAGAAAGAAATGGCATGTGCATGTAACTGAATGGAAAGGAGAATTTGAAAGTGAGATAATCATGGTTGAGATGAAATGTTAAAATATTGCTACCTTGCATATTATTTTGCTTTGTACTGCTGAGTCATGGACTTACCCTTGCCTCTGTTGTTTTTAGGTGAGCGATGATGACGACATGCATGAGAAGGGAGTAGCACATGGATTCCTGCATTATTTAGCCGTCACTTCAATTTGCACTTAGTCAAGTTTAGATAAGAACAATTTAGTTCCAACTATTTTAGTAATTGGTTAACTTGTGGTTACCTACAATATCTTTGGTTCACCACATTGCTAGATGTTGCAATGCTTAGTTGTCCTTATTATTGATAGCCATTGTATTCATTTGGTCCATGTTATGTTTTAAAATTATGTTGTTTGATGCATCTAAAACTTATGTTTAAATTATTATGGTATAACGTTCTTGTTATCTTGTGACATGTTGATTTGATTATTGTTTAAAATTGGTAGTGGTAGAGGTGGTGAGTGACATTTTAGGCTTTTGTTAAGCCAGGGTGTTATATTGTCATTGCCGCCCCTGTTCACCGCCACTACACACCATCTCGACCTCTCTGATGCACTCTTGGTCTCTCTATGGTCATTTTTGGCTTTTCCTTGCCCTCCTGAGTTTCCTTGTACTCCTTTTCAACTATTTTTGTCCGCGCTTGGCTGCCACTGTGAGCACCATCCCTACCATTATTGACCTCCGGTCCCCAACCACCACCGACCTCCTTCGCCATCACTGACCACACAATCGAGATTGTGGTAAGTTCTTGGACCTTGTACACTACTGCCCTATTACGTGCCATCATGTTTCGTCGCTATTGGCCCATCTCTAGTTACTTAGGTCCCTGCACCAAACCCTTATGGACTGCAAAGCCCCCCTGTTCTATCCCAGTGCCCAGATCCCTGCTTTCCTTACCGCCTGCGCTAGGCCCGTCCCCTACCTGAGGTGCTCTACCGCTCAACATTGTCATGTTGCTGCCTCTATGCACCTCTCTGGCAGCCATCACATTCTAGAGGTTCACCGTTACCTCCCCGTCTCATTCCTGAACTCGCCCGTGCCCCTCTGCCACTACCTCGTCGTCGACAAGCTCGAAAATGAGCTCAGCTGAGGATGGCCTCGCCATCCTTGTCATCTGTGTATGACAGGTGGCCTAGGTACATAGTGTTAAATTATGTCATTTAAGATTAGATTAGTGAAATTAATCTCATTTTAAATTATTGTGCCTGTGACATGTGGGCCCTAGTAGATTAATTAACTAGATTTATAGCATAAACTATTTTTAGGTTCTGTGTCATTGACAGTTCGACCCTACCCATCAGTCTTTTGCAAAAATATTGATGAGTAGGCCCCACCTGTCAGCCTCACCTACTGGAAAACATGGTTTTTGAATAGAAAGAAAAATGGAAATTAAAAAACAAACGACGCATTTAGTTTTAAGAAAACATGCTTTCTCCAAAGGTAGCTAATTCATCAGATTATGCCTTCGACGTCACCCTCTTAGCATAGTAACTTCCTAATCTTTTTCTAGGGTTTTCTCTCCTAGCAAAACTTTGAAGCCCATAACTTTTACGTCTAAAGACCAAATTGAGTGAATCTTATTTATAAATTTTATAAAATCATGCTAAAATAATTGAGTTTTGCCACTATTTGAATTGATTTAGTATTTATTCACTTTATTTGGCTTTATGCTATTCATTCCGACGTAACAGAAATGGTTCAAGATTGATCCAGAGCAACAGTCAAGTGTTCAACATCAAGTTGAAGGACCACGTGAGAAGGTTCATAGTTTTGTTGTGTTGAATCATTATCATTTTAGAGGAGTGAAAATGTGAAATTTGCAAATTTGCAGATTCTTCTTGACAAGTTGCAGAAATGGATGATTTTGGGAATTTTAGTCATAGGATAATTTGATGTCCTAGGTCATTGGTTATAGGTTGCATGATACATGTTATTGCTAATGTGGGTCAAGTTGTGAAGAACTTGTGTCCAAAAATGATTTCTTTGTCTTTGAATGTGCAAAGTCGCTTGGAGTCAAGCATGGGCAATGGCGATGATCGAGGCTACGTTCAATGAGGAGCCGAGGCCTAGAAGGAGATGACCGAGTCAAGGAAGGATATTTTGGTAGTTTTGCCAAAATATTGAAAACAACTTTGGAAGAAAACCACGGCACATGAGTGGCACTTGGGAAGGCAGGTTAGGTCGTGGAGAAGCTGCTATAATCAAGATGGATCAAGGCTTAGGATTTAGTGGAATCGAGTTTATACGCTTCAGAAAGCGTGCATAAGTGAGCATGTGAGAGTAAAACCCATGTACGTGGGGTTATCAGGTTTTCTCTATTATACTAAGTGGATAGTATCGACTAAGAGTTAGATGTGGCTGGTTAGCCCATCTATTTAAAGGGGTTGGGATAGAGACCCATGGTTAACCATTCAACCTACTGCTCTTGTGTGCTCTCTTATTATAGGGTTAGGGTTTGAGAGAAGTTAAGTGCTTGTAGTGTGCCCTCTGTTCTCCAAGGTGGAGTGGCTATAAACCTTACCTCCTTAAGTGCAATACATCAATCTTGGATCATCTCTATGGCTATTTCTTCTTTTGATTGATTTGCTTTTGATTTGATTGATTTTGATCTCTTCTCTTCCCTCTTCTTGATCTTGTTATGCCAACAATGTGTAAGAGATGGAGATAATCTCAGAAAATCAATCTCCATAGGCACTTTGGTAGCAAGTTCATCAAGACACTCGATTTTTGCATGTTTTTTATCTTTCAAATGATTTCTTGATCTGAGAGTTTTGACTCGATTTCTTTGGTGTCCTAACTTTCTATGACATGTGAAAATATATCTAGAGCTATCTTGGCATCTACCCACGAGCAATTCGTATTCACCGTTTTAGGTTTTTAACCCATTTTTGGTTCAATCTCCCTTCAAATAGAAAAAAGTCAGAACTTTGGCAACAAATTTCCTGACTTTCTAGAGAAGGTGCATACTAAATTTCAAGTGATTTGAAGTTTTAGTTTCAAAGTTAGCTCAATTTTAGGTTTTGAGCCGGTTTTGGTGCAATAGAGCTTCAGAAATCAAAATATCCCAAATATCTCATGTTCTTTCAAGTTTTTTATTGGGATAGGTTCCTATGGTCATGAACTAGTTTTGATTCAAGTTTCATGTCTTTTAAATCGATAGATCAAAAGTTACATGATTTTTTATGAGAAATAGTGCTAAAATTACTATTCGTAGGCTGAAAATTTTAATAGCTCTGAGAATTTTAGTATTTTTGGCTTCTTGATCTTCATAGCTTCTCATAGCTACTAGAGTAAAGATTAAGAAAATACTTGGGAAAAAATTTGAAGATACCATTCGCCCCCTCTATTGCCATATTGGTCCTACAAGTGGTATCAGAGCCTGGTTAGCTCTTCTCGTAGATCTTAGCTGATCTTAGGAGCCATGGTAGCAGACAAATATTCAACCAAGCCACTTGTGTTCGATAGAGTGGATTTCTCATATTGGAAGTCTAGCATGCATCCTTACATTGAGGCCCAAGGGCATGCAATTTGGCTTAAGGTCAAAAACCCTTATGTCATGCTGGTCGATGATAACATAATTTCTCCCGTTGTGGAGGCAAACAACAAGGCACACAACTTCCTGATTCAGGGGCTCAGTCGATCGGATTTTAAGCAAGTCGCTCACTTGAGATCTGCTCACGTGATCTGAAAGACCTTCTCTGACTTCCATGAGGGCTTAACTATGATTAAGGAAGTGAGATAGAATTTACTCAAGAAGGAATACTCTAAGATCGAGCAAAAGCCTGGCGAGTCTTTGGGTGAGTTGTGGAGAATGTTCAACAAAATTCTGTATGACCTTCATGCTGTTGGCTTGACCTTCTCAAATTCTGAAAATACATGCCAAATCTTGGGGACTCTTGATGTTAAGGTTTGGGGGTTGAAAACCATGCCCATTAATAACAACACTATCATGAGTGAGCTTACCATGGATAAGCTCTACTCAAGGTTAAAGACACATGAGATTGACCTCATCTCATGCCTTTCCAAGACTGAGTTGATGGCTCTTGTGATGGACCCTTCTCAGAACAGTTCTTCAAATTGTTTAGATGTTGACATTTCTTTGTCCGCCTTGCACTCAGTGAGTGATGAGCAACTTGAGAGGCTACCTGAGGATGATTTAGCCCTCCTGTCCACCAAATTCACTAGAGTGTACAACAAGGTGAGAAACAAGAGGAGAGGTGGTCCTGTGACGTGCTTTGAGTGTGGTGAGCCAAAACACATTCGGGCCATGTGCCCTAAGCTGAATGGCAAGGAAGAGAAGGAACTTCGGAGGCACAAAGATCAAAAAGCCTAACTACCGAAAATAAATCAACCGGGTTCTTGCCACAATTGAGTTTGTGGACATGAGCGATGCGGACTCGGTAATGGAGGATGATGAGGACGACACCCACGGTAAGAAGAAGGCATAGGATTTCACCGACATGTGTTTCATGGCCAAGGGCGACCACGACGTCGACTCCTTTCACTCCGACGAGCCCTACAACGACCTCGACAAGGTACACTCCTCGAATGTGGGGACGTCGGGCGTGGAGACACCCATAGTCATCGTATGTGTTCTGTACTACTCTCATGATCAGTAGTTAGTACACACATTCACATCATTGAGCTCACATCCATACACATCGCACATAAATAGTTTACAATAAAAGGGTGATATATATATAAATGATGCATAGAAGAGTTTGTGCACATAAGGCCGATCGAACAAATAAACATTAGAGTCTAGAACAAAATGTAGTAGAAGTGTAATAATTAGGCAAAAGTATCCAGTGGTTTGCCATTATAACCCGCAGGCAACTGACTATAGTTAGGCCCTAGAAAGACCCCTTGTCAAATTCCCCGGTGCTAGGGGCAAAATACGCATCGTTGGGCGTGTAGTCTTCATTCTCTGATCAATAATAATTTAAACAAGATTGAGTACATTGTGTACTCAGCAAGACTTGTAGTGTATCATAAAATTATACATATATGCAAGGTTATCAAAGGATGAGGCTCTATTCTAAGTTATTTTTAGCATGACGCAAATTTTATTTGTAATATCAATAAGTAGTAATTTGCAATGAAATTTGTAAAGAGCATTTTACATGTAATGAAATAACATTTATATAATTTCCATAATAGTAGATCAAATCCATTCACAACCCTCCTCGGTTGAGAACATCGAACAATTCCCACCCATGAGTCCTTAATTGACCCGGGCGAGAATCCCCCCTATCTATATGCGAGATTCCTCCTCTGGTCTAACAATTAATCATATAACTTGCCCATGTCCAAAAACAAGATTTTTTCATTTTATTTAATACCAAACTAATAGAGGTTCCTCCTCCGGTCTAACATTTTAAAACCATCGAGCCCACATGTAAACATGTTCAAAAGTTCAAACTTAGTAGAAACTAGTGCTCGGCTAAGCATCTAGAAGATGTAATCAAGGTAATATTCCCAAATTTTGACATTAGCTATGTCTAACCATGTCCTAAGGGTTACAACAATTAGGATATAAAATTGCAAGGTAGTGTAATGCACACAAGCGATCGTAACTACCTTTACCCATAGAATAGCAAATTTTAACAGAACATACACACATGCATAATAGATTTTGCAAACAATGTACAATCATTGAAATACTAAGATCAACAAGGTCAAAGGGGGTACTTACCTTGCTCTTGTTGTTCATAGAATGATTCAGATGCATTCTCAAAGTTGTCTGGTGCGGGGTCATCTATTAGATAAAATGCAAATAAGAGTCAAATAAATAGAGACAAGATTTTACCATTTTTGTACAATCAAGATGATCATGATTTTAGAAGAATTTAGAAACAAAGATCACTAAATTCGGAGTTCGTATGCAAAAGTTATAAGTGTTTAAGTGTTGGCTCAGTTTGAATTATGTCTTCTCGGTTGGTATAGTACTACTAACGTTCTTCGACTGCTACGGTACTCGAATGATCTGACTACCGAATACCGACTACCAACCACAGCGCTTCGACTACATAAGTCTTTGACCTACCATAACTCTAGTCGTACCACTGTGACTATCGACTATGTTCTATAGGTTTTGACTACCAACTTGGATCTATAGTTTATGACTACTAACTACCGACTAGGGTCCGTAGCTTACGACTACAGCTAGTGGTCAAAGATTACGAGTCCAGCTACGGTCGAAGATTTTGACAATGACTTCGGTCGAAGGTTTCGACATGGCAGTAGTCAAAGGTCGACACGACAGTGGTCGAAGGCCTTGACTTTGGTAGCTGTCGAAGGTCTCGATTTTGATAGCCATCGAAGGTCTCAACACAACAGCGGTCGAAGGTTTCGACAACAACAGTGGTCAAAGATCTCAACTTCGACTGCGGTTGAAGGTTTCAACATGGCAGCAGTCGAAGATCTCAACTCTAGTTGCAGTCAAAGATTTTAACAACATGCCAGATTTTGACTTCGATTGTTACAGTTCTCTTCTCAACTTTAAATACAATGGTTTCCTTTTTGAGTTCAACTACTTTAGTTCTCTTTTATTCAATTCGACTATTTTAGCTTTCTTTTTTGACTTCACGTATTCTACAAGGGAGGAGGAGCTCACTGAAGATGATAAATGGCTCTTGAGAAGGAGCAGCAGAAGCTGGCATCGGAGACCTTGTTGGTGGCGAAGGGGTCCACGGCAACAATGATTTTTTTGGTAGAAGTGAAGCTACAAAAGTGTGCACATGAGCTTTCTTGCATGCATGTGGAGGTACGGGCGAATTGAATTGAGGTATGATTCACTAGAGAGAGAAAGTCATACGGTGGCATTTTGGTCGGAGATGAAAAAGAAGGCCTAGCTTGAGTAGTCCACTGCATGAAAGGTCGATCAAATGAGTAAGGTGCTTAAGGGAGTGGTAAGCACATTGTTGCAGAGTTGGGGAGGAGAGAAGCTCACTAGAGTAGCTAGTACATGGTGGTGTGCTCACCAATGTCGCGTATGACTTCAGTTTCTCAACGTTCCAGAGAGCGGAATATTCAAGGATTGTGCACAAGAGACTGAGAAGGCGAGCTAAAGAGCAATGGCATGATCAGGAGGGCTTTATAGGTACAGAAAGGCTAAGGACAGTGCACGAGTTCACACGAGCATAACCAAGCAGCGCGGTCGAATACTCGCCTTGGAACGCAAGGCGTGGAAGGGGACAAAAGGGAAGATATGCGTCATGTTTGAGGCGACAGATAGACAGGGTTGGCAGTAGCAAAGGAAAAATAGCGGGCATGGCTCCTAAAATTGGGGGCAGCTTGAGCCAAGACCATGGCGGAGCTGGCGTGAGGTAGAAGACAATCTCTGTAATCGGGCCTCACATGGTAGGGAGAAGGGGAGAGGTGAGGTGAGCTGAGAGGTTTTGGGCATCTATTAGACTTATCATATCTACTCGAAAGATTATGAAAATCTTTGTGAGTGCTCCTGACATAGAGTTGGTGATTATGTAAAATTTCAAAGTTTTATCTTCTCTTGATCTTTCTAGAAAAATCTGAGAAGACGTCTTGTTGAATTTAAATATACTTATTTGATTTAGATAACTAGCTTCAACATTCATTTTTTAGCACCAAGATTATACTCGTGGGCTTTTATGTTTCCACCGTACTTTCTCTCATGCCACATTTAACTATATCTTCTATCATTTTATTTGGATTCAACTTTATTTATACTTTATGCATTTTTTATTTTCTTGAAAGTCAATTTTTCCCAAAGAAACTCCAATAAAAGCCAAGGGAGAGCAATTGCATGCAAAAATTTTAAATTGCCCTCATTTTTATATCCTTTAGAATTTAGGATGTTACAATACTTACTATCATTGTGAGGATAACAAAACCAAAATGAAAGAAATGACTAAAAGGGTTATGCATTCTAGGACTGCATCATGTGAAAATCGTTCTAAACTTATAATTGAGATAAATGCTCTATAACAGCCTAGCTGTTTATTTCATTTTGTGAGTAAAAAATTATTAAATTCAATTAATTTGGTTTAAAATAAAAATAAGTATTTTTGTTGCCTAAGTTTTATTTTTGAATTGCCTTGATTTTCTGTTGTTAAAAAGGCTTGATTTTAAAAAAAAGTAATTTAAGTAAAAATCTAAAAATATTATTAAATTAAAGGATATTTTTCTGTAAAATACTACGTCAAATTAATTATTTGGATTTATTTGGCTTTTATCTGGTTTTTCTGGAGTTTAAAATCTAGTTAGTAGACTAGTATTGGCTAGAGACTTTTATATCAAATGCTTAGACCTACTTACACATAATATTTATTTTGCGATAACCTTTTCACATAAAATGATAAGTTTTTCAAATGTATTCTTGACTTCGGTGAGTCAAGAAGGATTATAAAATATTTTGAAATAAAATATAAAATCTGGTTTAGACTTAGGCTAATGGTTAGGTTGTGGGTGCAGGCATGCATTGTTGTTCGGTGACATAGTATTGATTGTCGGGCACAAGGGGTATGTGGTTGAGCCTAAGTCAATTAAAGACCGGCATGTGAGCTACTGTTGCAAAGCTCTATCGTACTACCACAAGTCTGGTATGGGACAGTCCTGGCTGATTAATTTGCGGGTCCCAACCTGAGTTTCGTCGTAGGTTGAAAGTGAGCGTGGCGTAGGCCATGAGAAGTCTCACTTAGCTCAAGAGGGAGTCCTGGTCTGGTGGATTCCTTACGGGGGTGAAACCTTAGTGTTGGCTCTGCCAGGTTGAAAGCTTTGCATTGTAAAGGCCTTGTCATGATCTCCTCGCCGCACACCTAAGGAACTGTGTTAATCCGGTGGCAATGTGGAATGATCATGTCTTGTGGGTAAAGCTGCACAACCTCTGCAAAGTGTATAATCTATCCTGGATAGCCGTGCCCACGGTCACGGGCATGCTGAGTAAAAGCTTTTCACGAATTAGACTTTGTTTTCCAAAATAATTTATGAAAACCTTGTGGATGGATGGAATCCACGAGAGATTGAAAAGCTTATGGGTGGGTGGAATCCATGAGTGGTTGAAAGCATGTGGATGGATAGAATCCATATGAGATCTTTTAGAAAAGATGATCCGGGTAGGATGTTCGTGGTTAGGTTAGTCAGAGTCTACACTAACGGTATTAATTCCATTTACAATTATTGTTTTTTACTTACTGTATTAAATTCATCATTTTCAATCTATTTATTGTATTTCTTTAAATGTTGTTTTATGCTTAAATAACCCTATATGCCTTCCTTTATTGCCTTTATCATTATGTTGCATATTTCCGTGTGACTTGTAGAGTACAAGTTTGTACTCACCTTGATATCTCCACACAGAGGAAGACGACTTCGACTATGGTGAAGATTTGGACGAGTAGGCTATGTCTTACTGTCGTTTGCATGTGAGCAGGCTCACTGGGCTTCTTCCGCTTTGGTTTTTCCTTCCGCTGCTTATATTTAATTTTGGCTCATGTGCCATCGATGTAAACTTTGGCCATCAGGCCCATATTCAGTTAAATAAAGTTTGTCATTGTGCTTGATATGTATCCCTGTTATCACTTTGTGCACTAGCTGATCCTGGACTAGTGCGATTTACACAAAGGATCCAGGAGTTGTTGCTTTGTGTAACAGCCCAGGTTTTTCTGAAAATAAAAATAATTAATTAATTAATTAAAATAAAAAAATTAAAATTAAAATAAGTATTTTGTGCCTAAACTTTAAATTTGGATTTGCCCTGGATTTCTGTTTTTGAAAAAGTTGCATTTGAAAAGTATTTCAAGTAAAACCTAGAAATAGTATTAAATAAAATAATATTTTGATTTTCTATAAAAATCCTAGTTCAAAATAATTATTTGTAGTTAATTGGATTTTATTTGGGTTTTCTGAGTTTTCAGGAGTTTAAAATGTATTTTTGAAATTAAAAAGTATTTTAAAATATGAAAATTAAGTACTAACATTAGTTGGAAGTATTTTTATTAAGTCCAAAATGTCTCCAGGAGGTTCTCTGAATTTTTCTGGAAGTTTTGGAGTTATTTTCATAATTTTCTGAGGCTTAATGAAATTTCCAAGCATTTCTGAAAATCTGAAAATCAAAAAAAAATAAAAATCCAAACCTCTCCCCTCTCCTCCAGCCGCCACGTGGACGGCCAGATGCTGGCCACGACTCCCCATCATAGCCGCCGCCATCCCGCCTCCCTTCCCTCCCCGCGCGCCACGCGTGCGGCCCGGATAACGGCCACGCCGCCCACCGGCCCATCGCACCCGCCCGCTCCCCCTTCCCCCTTCGCCATCCGATCCCGCCGACCTTATCTCGACCGCTCCCTTCCACTTAAACCCCCGCACCCATCCACCACTGTCCGATCTCCCCGCCCCGCGATCTCACCCGCTCCCGCTCCCTTTCTCTCTGCCCTGGCCCCACTTGTCATCCCCGACCCCCATCCCTTCATGCGGGTGCCGCCGCCATGGTCATTGGCCGGCTCCGCCCTAACTGGCCCTCCCCCTTTCTTCGCCCGCACGCCGCCCCTCCCTTCGTGCGCCGCAAGCCCGCGTCCACCTCTCCCCCGTTTTCTGCACACATCGCCCACGTCTCCCCGCGCCCACTCGGCCTCGCCGTTGCAACCGCCGCCCACCTCACGATTTTTCCGACGAGGAATCCCGCCGCGCCTCCACCCTCTCGGCCCTATAAAAGCCACCCCCGAGCACCGCCATATCCCACTCCACCTCGCTCCACCTCTCAATTGCCCTCTCCGGCCCCCGAGTGCTCTCCCACCGTGCGCATTCGCCCGCCGCGCCGCCTGCTCCTCCGGTGAGCAATTGTCAGCGATGGAGAGCCGCCCAAGCGCCGTCGAGGCCACCCCGAGCTCCCTCTCCTCCGCGCGCAGCTCCCCCACCCCTTCTCCGGGCCCGGACGTCGTCGGAGCGCCGCCGCGCCGTGGAACCCGAGCCGTCGCCGCCCCTCGCCGTCGCCGACCGCCTTCCAGCCACCTGCGGTAATGCCCGAGCCTCCCCCTAAGATCCCCGAGCGCCCCTTTGCCAATTGCGCCCCTCGCCGCCGACCGCCGTGCCGCCGTTCGCCGGCGAGCCGTGCTGCCCGTGCGCTCCCGCCGGTGACCGCGCCACCTCAGCCAGCCCCGGCCTGCGTGGCCGCCACACGGCGCCACCCGCACGCCACCCGCCCCGTCAGCGCCACCCGCTCCTCCCTGCCACCTCAGCCGACGCCGTTTCCCGTGGGCTTGGTCCGTGGACCAAGGCCCCACCCGTCAGTCAAATCAGCACTTGGGTGATGTCATAAGTCCCTTTTCCTTTAGAAAATAATTTGGCCAAAATTAAATTCCTCGCTGACGTCATATTTCATATTTTCTGTAGAAAAATAATTCCAGAAATTCATTTTATTTTTTTCCCTGAATTTAAACTTCCCGGAGCCCGTTCTCCCTCGTCATAACTCCGATTTAGCCCATTCAAATTTCTAAATTCATCAAAAATTCCCCTATATCCATTCCTGGCCTTAATGTGAATTTTTGAGCTTATTTGAATTTATTTGAATTTGGTGGGTTATTTTCACGTGTAGACTTCGACGATTCGGGAAAATTCGACGACGAAGGCTTGAACCAAGTTGAAGAGCAAGGCAAGTCACACTCCTTGATCATGTTGATCCCAGTTTTCAAAACAAAATTATGTTGTTTTAAATTATTCTGCATGCATATTTTTATTCAATGTATTTCAAATCAGTTTTAAACTTAGTTATTGCCTACTTGTTATCATCTCCATTGATATTGAATTTCCCTGATACCTTGTCACCTTAGAATCAAGCTCTAGTTTGTACACTAGTGTTGGCTAGAGAAATTTTGAATCAAATGCTTAGCCCTGCTTAGTCATAATATTTGTTTTGGGATATCTTTCACATAAAATGACGAACCTTTCTACATAAAATGATATGCTTTTCAGATGTACTCTTGACTTTGGTGAGTCAAAGAGGTTTACAAAATATTTTGAAGACAAAATATAAAAACCTAGTTTAGACTTAGGTAATTGGTTAGAATGGTGGGTGCAGGCATGCCCTGTTGGTTGGAGCCGCAGTGGTTGATTGTCATGCACGGGGGTCTGTGGTTGGGCCTAAGTCAATTAAGGACCGGTCTGTGAGCTACTGTTGCAAAGCCCTATCGTACTACCACATGGCTGGTATGGGACAGCCCTGGCTGAATAATTTGCAAAGTCCCAACCTGAGTCAAGTTGTAGGTTGAAAGTGAGCGTGGTTGGTGCCATGTGAAGTCTCACTTGGGCGAGCGTGGTTAAGCCATGAGAAGTCTCGTCTAGGCTCAAGAGGGGGTCCCGGTCTGGTGGATTCCTTACTGGGATAAAACCTTAGAGTTGGATTGGCCAGGTTGAAGGCTTTGCATTGTAAAGGCCTTGTCACGACTCCCCACCGCACACCTAAGGAAGTGTGTAATCTAGTGGTACAAAGGGATGATCGTGTCTTGTGGGTAAAGCTGTACAACCTCTGCAGAGTGTATAATCTATCCTGGATAGCCGTGCCCACGGTCATGGGCATGCTGAGTAAAAGTTTTTCATGGATTAGATTTTGATTTTCAAAAATGTTTAATGAAAACCTTGCGGATGGATGGAATCCGTGAGAGATTGAAACCTGGTGGATGGATGGAATCCATCAGAGTTGCGCAGTGAAAGCGTGTGGATGGATGGAATCCATACGTGAGCTTTTGGGAAAAGATGGTCCGGGTGGGATGCCCGTGGATAGGTTGGTGTTTGGTCGGAGCCGGCACTGACGGTATTATTTTCTATTACAAGTATTGTTTTTACTTACGGTATTAAATTTAGCATTTTCAATCTATGTACTGTATTTCATTAAATGCTGTTTTTGCAAACTAACCCTATAAGCCTTCCATTGAAGCCTTTATCATTATGTTGCATTTCTCCGTGTGATTTGCGGAGTACAAGTTTGTACTCACCTTGCTATCTCCACACAGAGGAAGATGTCGTCGACTACGGTGAAGATCTGGACGAGTAGGCCGCGTCTTACTGTCGTTTGCCTGTGGGCATGCTTGGGCTTCGCTTCTTTTGAGTTTGCTTCCGCAGTTCTTTGCTTTATTTGTCTTTGCCAATGGGCGTTGATGTAAGACTTGGCCATAAGGCTGTACCCTTTTATTTAATATATTAAGTCATTTGTGCTTGGTATTTATCTTTGTTGTTACTGTGTGCACTAGCTGATCCTGGACTAGTGCGATTTACACAGAGGATCCAGGAGTCGTTACTCCGGGTTCCGACACTTTGGGGTCCAACATGCTCTTAACAAGACTCTAGAAGAGAAAGATAAAATTGAAACATCTATAGCCATGACTGCATCCAAAAAGGTCATTGATTATATTTCTTGTGCATTCTGTGCTGAGATTGGGAGTGATTTAGATGAAATACATAAGGCCTTTAGGGTAAAGTTTGATGAGTAGTTGGCTAGTGTTAAGAATTCCTCCTGTGTGTCTTGTGAGGCTCTAAAGCTTGAGGTAACCATTCATAAGGAAAGATATGCTAGGGCAACAAAGTCAAATAAGTGTGCCAAATGTGAGAACCTAGCCAAGGAAAATGACTACCTCAAAAAGACATTTGAGATTTTTTTCTAGTGGAAAGAAGAACCTCAACATAATCCTAGACGAATCTAAGGTGAGTGTGAAGAAGAGATGCTTAGGATTCAACTCCTTAGAGCATTCCAAAAACCACTCACCTAAGGTTGTGAAGGTTGTTGAGAGTGGCAAGTTTGAGGTAGAACCCACCAAGCCAACTAAGATGGTTTTTAGATCTGCAGGTTTTGCCCAAATCCTTCTAGCAAAACGTGTGCTTCTTCCTTATTAGATTAGACCCCTCAAAAGGTCAAGTACCATTGCACCTTCTACAAGAAGTATGACAACATAGTTGAGTTCTGCTTTCGTAAGGCCAAGGTTGATAGGAAGAATAGAGAACACACTTTGAGGTCTATTAGAGGAGTCCCTCCACCGATGAGTATCTCTAGAGTTAGGTAGTCTGTCTTTCCTTCTAGACATAGGCCTTAGTTTGTAGATGACTTCTTTCACTCCTTTCGTGGCTCTAGGTAGCATTTTGGGTTAGGATATTGTGAGGGTAACCGGTCGGACATTAACACGCATGTCTCGTCGACCATTTACAAAGAATTAATACTGAAATAATGCACTCCTAAGAAACTAATGACCGGTTCTTACTGTCTGCAAAGGAAACTAAAGCGACAAGATTACTCAACAAAATCCTCCTAATCTCGTTGCTCATCACTTGAACCTGATTAAACCAAGCTTGCTACACATCTCTTGGAACCTGATGTGTCCAAGTGGCTTGGTAAGAACATTAGCAAGCTGCTCTTCTGTTGTCACATAATCAGCCACCATCTTCTTGCCCTCAGTGCATTCCCAAATGAAATGGTAACGAGTGTCTATGTTCTTGCTTTGATCATGGAGAATTGGACTCTTGCACAATGCTATTGCGGATTTGTTATCCACCTTGAGAGTAAACCTCCTTGGCTCCTCATTCATCAACTTTCCATACAATCGTCTGAGCCAAACTCCTTGAATTGCAGCAGTCATAGCAGTGATGCATTTAGCCTCACACGACTATAATGCTACCACTTTCTGCTTTTGGGACTTCCAACTAACCAAGCTCCTCCCAAACATATATAAGATGCTAGTTGTGCTCCTGCAATCATCGACATCCCGGCCATATCGCTTTCACTGTACCCAATGAGATGTGGATGTTCTTCTTTTTCCCTTCGAGGATAAAAATGAAGGAACGCGCGTAGGCTACGATAGCAGAAAATAAAAAAATTTCTACCGCGCACACCAGGACATCATGCTAAGGAGGGATCATGGATCGTTACCACTAGACGCGCAGCGTAGCGGAAGAAGAGTTGGAGAAGCCGATCCAACCACGCGCGTCGAGGTAGTAGTGGAAGTAGCCGATCGTCCCGAACAGATCGCCTCCTCCACGCGATCAACCACACCACGAGCAGATCCAATCTGTAGGTTGTTGATGCCGATCAACGCCGCAACGAGCAGCGCCTCCACCGGTATCCACACGTCCGGGGCTGGAACGCCGATCGCGAGTGTACCAGCACTCGCGAGCGGCTAGGGTTTGGCTCGGGAGGTGGCGGCTAGGGTTTTTCTCGGGAGGAACAGAAGCGTGCATCCCTCAGCCCCCGCCTCCATATATATATAGACCTCCTCACTTGGGCCTCGTGGACCGAGGCCCAATAGGAGTCTATCCGGATCTCTATCCGAATTGAGCCCACATCCGAATCACATTCGAATTAGTGTTCCAACCCGTTAAGTGTGCGACCCTGTAGGTTCACGTATACTTGGTCGCGACCCGGAAACGCCTTTCCGGTCACCCTGTTAATAGCGGCCTCTAGCAAGACATATTAACCCCAAAGTATACGTAAAGATCATATCGGTTGAACCTGTAATGTTCTCATGTACGAATCCCTTTGCCTCACGATATAGATTAAGCTCAAGGCGAGACCTGTGTCATCCTCTTAATAGCTCAATCACTCTTTCGATTCCGTGATGGATTATAAACTCGTGATTGACTCCTCAATCACCTTGGCATGGCCATGCACTTTCATAATCCATTACATCGAGGGGCCTAGAGATATCTCTCACATAAGGAGGGGCAAATTCTATCTTGATCATTCACATCCCACTACATGTTTCATATCAAACCCGAAGACTACTTTTATGACTACCCAGTTACGGAGTAGTGTTTAGTAGTCCCAAAATAAGCTACTACGCATGTTGGGAACCATGATGATCTCAAGTCTAAGGATTCCACATAAACACTACTTGAGACCAACTGATGACACATGGAATCTCTGCAGTGTCTCATGGCGGGTCTATCCAACATATGTTCACTAACACATGTCCATATTATTGATTTGGTATCTCCATACCATGATCCATGAGACATGATCATCAATCAATACATATGCTGATCTTTGAATCATATTTGTTCCTCATATGATATATAATCAGGGATCATTTAGAAATAGCAACATTTTGGCATTAAGAGTCTCATGAATAAGTCACAAACTCATTGATCAATAATGATAATGTCTATTTCAAGGAACAAACTAATGCATCATAAACATAGTATGTGATATATTCAACATCTCCATGTTGCCTCTAGGGCATATCACCAACAAAAAACACCCCACATCAAGAGTGCCACTGATATATCTCAGAATATGTTTCACAGCTGCTTTATGTTCAGAGGTTGGGCTTTCCATGAAGCAGCTCAAATAGCCAACTACGAAAGAAATATCGTGCCTTGTGTGTACCAAATATCTTAAACTACCCACAATGCTTATATACCAAGTAGCATCAACAGGAGAATTTTTACTTACTTTGATCAGTTTGAGTCTTGCTTCCACAAGAACCTGACATGGGTTGGACTCCTCCATCCCATTCTTCTCTAGAATCTTCTTAGAGTAAGCCATTTGCTTCAATGTGATCCCTACATTGCCTTGATCTACCTCTATACCCATATAGTAGCACAGTAGACCAAGATCACTCATCTTGAGCAAAGTTTTCATCTCCTTTAATTTTCTTATCTCATGTGTGTGGGTTCCCGTGATAATTAGATCATCAACATACACAACAATCAGTGAAATGTTTGAGCTAGTACCTTTTCTACATAAAGTAGGTTCTGATGGACATTTCTTGAACCCCAGTGTCATGAGACTGCTTTCCAATTTCGAGTTCCATAACCTTGGAGCTTGGCAAAGCCTGTATGGAGCCTTCTCAAGCTTCATGACTTTGTGCTTGTTTTCTTCATCAACAAACTGCAGAGGTTGGACCACATACACCTCTTCCTCCAATACACCATTGAGGAAAGCTGACTTGACATCCATATGATGTATCTCCCAGTCTTCGTGTGCTGCGATTGCAATGAGCAACCACACAGACTCAATGCGTGCAACCGGTGCATATACCTCCTCAAAGTCCACTCCATACTGCTGCATGTATCCCTTTACCATGAGCCTAGCTTTGTGTTTCATGATATTCCCATCAGAATCCTTCCTCACCTTGTAAAACCATTTTAGGCCTAACAGTCGATGCCCGATTGGGAGATCAACAAGGCTCTATGTCTGGTTTTCTTCTATCAACTTGATCTCTTATTGCATTGCTTGTCTCCAGACTGAACACTTTTTTGCCTCCATAAAGCTTGCTGGTTCTTCCGTGGCCAGAAAGCTCATCTCACCGAATGCATCTGCCAAATCTTGGAATGAGTAGTTGCGTAGATGTTGGCTAGTGTTTGGTACCTGCATGGCTTTCCATCGATCTCGGAGACATTGCTTGGTGGAGATGCCCATTCGACACCTGCTGGTGCCGATGATGATGTCGGTGTTGCGGTGGACTCCGTGCATGCCATCGTCAGCGGCCCACTGTTGAGCTTGTGACGTGGCGTCTGTGGTAGTGATGGTGTTGTGTCACCATGACCATGAGATGACATCAGACCACCTCCATCTACTATGGACATGTACGTAGTGTACTCCATAGTGAAAGTATCACCAGTAGCATCCACCACCTTCTAATTGTTGAACGTGTTCTAGTCCCATCTTACATCTTCATCGAACACGACATCTCGTGTTACATGTACCTTGTCATTGAGAGGATCATACATCTGGTACGCCTTGGTGCCAGGTTCATACCCAAAGAACACCACAGGAGTACTTCTATCCTCTAGTTTCTTGATGTTTGGCTTCACATTCTTGACGTAGCCTAAACACCCAAATGTGTAGAAATAATGCACATTCGGTTGTCCTCCATACCAGACTTCAAATGAAGTTTTCCCATCAACACTTTGGGTCAGAGCACAGTTTAGGATATAAACTAATAGGGTGATGGCTTTTCCCCAAAACCTTGCTGGTATGCCCTTTGCCTTCATCATGCTTCTCGCCATCGAGATCACGATTTGATTGCATCATTCGACCACACCATTTTGCTATGGAGCGTACAATACTATTAGATGACGGATGGTACCTCAATCTGCATAGTAGCCTCCAAACTCTACGGTCATGAATTCTCCTCCACGATCTGTGTGTAGCATTCATAACTTCTACCTTGCCTCCAGCTCGACGCTTGTCTAGAAGTGCTTAAGAATTGTCGATGCCTCATCTTTAGTCTTCATTAGCATTAGCCACATATAGCGGCTAAGGTCATCAACCAGAAGCAGGAAATAATGCCTACGTCTGTAGAGGTCACCATGTACAAGGTCGAGTACTCAATCAGCTTGGTACTTGGCCTCCTGAGGAAATGAGGCTCGATGTTGCTTCCCGTCCAAACAGCTTGTGCACAATTGATCCACCTAATCAATTGGAGGAAGTCCTCGCACCATCTCTTGTTGAGCCAACCTCTGGAGTGAATTGAAGTTTAGATGGCCGAAACATTCATGCCATCACCACACCAATTCATTGCTTCGGGCTGACAAGCATACCTGGCTATGTAATGTTGAGGTTAAGCACATAGAGCTAGTTGTGTATGCGGTTTACCTTGGTGAGAAGCCTCTCATCTGGGTTGCGGATCTGCATGACACCATCCTCGGTAATCGCCTAGTACCCAATCTCGTCGAGCTGCCCAACACTTATGATGTTGTTGGACAGCCGAGGTATGTAGTAGACAGTCGTGAGTTCACGATGCTCACCAGTGCAACATGTGAACAAAACTATCCCATGCCCATAGATTTCCACATCTGACCCATCGCTGAACTTCACAGTTCCCTTCACTGACATATCTAGTTCGGCGAAGGCCGACCGGCACCCGATCATGTGGTTGGTCACTCTAGTGTCCAGGTACCACTTGTCATCCTTATCATCATCAACATGCCCAAGATACACATGTGCGTGGACTTTATTGAGAGAAACAACCTCGGGTTCTTGCTGCGGTAGCTCTGGTAGTGCACACACTTGTGCCATTAATAGAGTAGGTTCCTCTACTTGAATCTTCACCATATGTACCTACTCCTTCCTCTCTCGATGAGGCTTGTGACAATCTCTTGCAAAATTCCCAAATTGCTGCAATTAAAGTACTTTACCTTTGGTTTGTCATGTCTACCTCCTGAAGCTTCCTTTCCATCAGAATTCCCCTTGGGTTGATGCCATTGACCCCCGTGCTTTCCACAGTTGTCATGACGAGACCACTGAGACTTGACTCCAGATGAGGATGTCTCAGATTGTGGCCTACTCTTAGACCACGCCATCCACTCTTCTTCGGTCATGAGTAGGCGGTCGCCTCTATCTCCTCCATCACCAGCTCCTGTCTGATCTTCAATGGATTTGAAGCGCCCAGTGAGCTCCTTGACTGTCATGGTGTTCAGATCAAGCAACTGTTCAATGGAAATAGCAATGTGGGAGAATTTCTATGGAACCACTCGCAGATATTTCTTGACCACCTTGTCTTCCTCTAGTTCATCACCGAGAATGCGAATATTATTCACAAGCCCAGTGAGACACATGGAGAAATCATCAATTGCCTCGGTCTCCTTCATCCAGATGTCACAAAATCTCCACGTAGGGTCTGGACCCTTGCCTCCCGCACACGATCAACACCCATTCGCATGGTGCGAATAGCCTCTCACACCGATTTGGCTGTGTTCTTAGTGACCAACAATGCCAGCATCTTTGGCAGCGTGGCCTAAGGATGGCGGCCAACGCCATCCTGTCCACCCAGTAGTCTGTGCCACCCAGTTTGATGGCCTCCTAGACTCCCTAACCCTGCAAGTTCATCCTCATCAAGAGTGCCCAGTCGTTGTAGTTGGTACGCGTGAGGATGGGGTAGCGAAGGCATGACTCCGGCCTCCTTTGGCGCCATCTGCACCATCATCTCTTGGCCACTGCCAAGAACCATCGCTCGACACCCACTGGTGCTAGTGGATATTTTGGAGGGAGGAGACATCAATCTTGCACCCTGCTACATCTTCACATGACCCATGTGATCACCGCTCTAATACCAATTATAGGATTTATCTCATGTGGTCGTGAGCTTCAAGTCCTTCATGAACTTCGGTTTTGAGTACTTCGTAAGACATGGACTGTGAGTACTTAGAAGCTTTGACTATGAGTACTCAAAAGACATTGACCATGAGTACTCGGAAGCTTCTACTATGAGTACTCGAAAGACTTCAACTGTGAGTACTCAGAAGCTTCGACCGTGAGTACTCAAAAGTCTTCAACCAGGAGTACTCGAAAGACTTCAACTGTGAGTAATCAGAAGCTTCGACCATGAGTACTTGGAAGACTTTGATCATGAGTACTCAGAAGACTTCGACTGTGAGTACTCAGAAGCTTCGACCATGAGTACTCAAATGAACTACTCAAATGAACAATACTCTGCTACAATACTCATAGAACAGAATTGTAACATCCCAAAAATTCGAAATTTGAAAATGTGGAGCTTTTGAATTGTTTTTGCAATATATTCTACTTGGAGTTGGATCTTTATGGTGTTTTCTTAAATTTTGGTTGAAATTCCAAAATTTGGAGTAAACGGAAATATACAAGTAATGAAGATTCAAAAGTTTAAATGCGAATCTGAAAAGATGATCCAGCATAAGAAGGGAGAAATTTGAACTAAAATACAAAATCTTATTTGGAAATAATATAAGAGTAAATGAATAAAAAAATATATATACATATATAACTTGTGCATATGCAAGGAAGAGCTTAGCAATAGAAAATAAAAATATGCAAAATTAAATAAGCCAGAAAAATAACAACGCATGAAATTAAAAATATGAAAATACCTTTGCACAAATGCTCATACAAAGATGGGAATAAACAAAAATATAAAAAGAGATTTACACAAATAATCATACAAAAAAATGCAGCCAGCCAGCCCGGCTCAACTCCCCTTTTTCCTCCCGTTGGGCGCAGCCCGTTCCAGCCCCTCTGCGCGCGGGCCCTGACCCTTCTTCTCTTTCCTCCCTCCCTTTTTTTTCTCCCCTACCGACCGAGCCGGACTGCCCAGCGCGCAGCCTCTCCTCCCTCCTTCGCGCGCCCGCGCTGCTCCTCTCTGCTGCACTCAGCTTCTTTTCTCCGCGTGGCAGCCATGCTCCAGCCCTTGCCCACCGATTTCCCCTGTCGCCCCCGGTTTCTCCTGCGTCCCGTCTCCTCCAGAGCCCGCGCCATGCCCTGCCCCGTCGCTTCCCCACCTGCCCTCCCGCGTCACCGTGCCTGTGCGCACGTCGCCGCTCCAGCTGCCCCCGTCATGCCCACGCAGCCGAACCACCCCGCTCCCTCACCCATTCCCTGCCGCCTCTGTGCATTGCACGTCGTCGTCGTCATCCCGCCCCAAGATCGGTCGTCGGCCACAGCGCAAGGCAGCGACTCCCTCGCTCCTATAAGTAGCTTGGCCACCCGTTGCTTCCCCACGCCATCTCCCTTTCCCCTACCTCCCTCTTCCCTTCAACCCGAGCGCCGGCCACGCCCGCCTGCGCCTCCATGCCGCCCCGGCCGCTCCGGCGAAACACCACCATTTAGACCGCGTCACAGAGTGCCCGCGCCTCTCCTCTACCCCCTCTTCAAGTTGATTAAGATTCCGTTCACCGGAGCCCACGTGCCGCCCGTCTTCCCCATCGCCGGTCAAAGCCGCCGCCACCGCCTCTGTTTCCTGGCCGTCGCACCTCGGCTCGATTCCCTTCGCCGGGAGCACCACCAAGTCACCGCCGAGCTTCCCCGAGCGCCGCCTCGCTCTCTCCCCCGCTGTAGCCCGCCGGCGACGCGAGCTCCTCCGCGCCGCCGCAGGCTCACGGTGCCGGCCCGCCCTAGACCTTCTTCGGCCCGGAAAGCGGCAAGGTGAGCTTCCCCAGTGTCCCCTAATGCTCGTGCGCGCATTAATTCTTCCCCTTCTCCTCGCCGGCGCCGGCGCCCCACTCCATCCCCGCCCACGGCCGCCGCGCCTCGCCGCTGGCTCACCTATCACCGCCCCGACTAATGCGCCGCCTCCCAAAGTTCCCCCACCTCTCCCTTGATCCATTTTAGTGGATTCCCCTAGTCCTCCGGCCAGCTTCCGCCGGCAGCGCCGCCGTTTGCCCCGCCCCGGTCGCTCCCCTGTTTCAGCCGGCTAACTCTGTTTGAGCTACACCGTAGCACGTGCTTCTTTAGTTTTAACATCCCTCCTCGATCGCGAAACACTGAGAATCCACTTGGTTAGCCCAGCCCAGCGAGTTAGCCACATTGCCAGGTCCCGTGTTCGATTCCAGCCGGCCGCACGTTTTTCCCCATTTTTATTTGAATTTTTGTACCCCATTTTAATTAGTAAAAATTAAGGAAAAACTGAGAATAATTTAGAGAAGTTAATAAATTTACTTAGGATATAAAATAAGATTATTTGAGATTTAATAATAGAGTAAATATATATAAGTAGCTAATGTAATTGGAGGAAAAGGCTAAGTTTTAATTAAAGATGTTAATAAGAGATGACTTTGGTTAAATTGTCTCAAATCTCATAAAGAAAAGTGGCTTTGGTTAGAAGTTCCAAATTTAGTAAAAATACCCTTAGTCATAATTAAAAATACATCTATAGAAGGTACAAAATTTACTAAGATACACATGAGCTTAATACATGTCTAATTACGGATTAGTTATTAACATATATGTATGACTAGTATGCCTATAGCATCCATTTTAAATATGATCCTACACTAAAGTAAAGGCTTAGGAAAAGTTAGGGATAATCTAAGGAAGCTAATAAAATTGCAATAAGGATTTAGGGAGTTTATGTATGATTTAAATTCGGATTAGATGTCATGATAAATAATTAGTGTAACTTTAATATTTACATTGTAAATCTAATTATATATTAAGGCATTAATACGGAGAAGCAGCCTTGGATAAATGTGTATAATTAATAAAAATGGCCCTCAATTAACATGTAAGCATATATGCCCAATAGTTATCATGCCATCAATAAACAAACCTCGGTGACATATTTTGATAAATAGGTCATCAAGTAACAAACTAATCTCACAGACATATAGATACTCTAAAGTAAACATGAAACCCTTAAAGTAGAGTCACCTAAAATGATACACACTGAGCTTTGCTCGGATAGCTAAGTATAAACTAAGATTTGAAATAAATCTAAACCTAACAGTAGCTAAACTATAGGCAGGATGAAAATAGTGCTATTAATTAAATCTTAACACTAGCTTTAGTGCGTAGTAATATGGAGCATAATTGTATATATAGCAAGCTGGAACCCATGTAAAAACACCCCAACTCAAATTAAACTAGCTTAGTGGTAAATGGAGGTACATAAAATATCATGCCACAAAAGGTTATAAACATAGGCTATAAGTTTAACTCGGTAAACTAAGATTTGCAACTGTCACTCGTATATGTATACCATATGCCGGAACATTAACGCTCGACAAAATGATACTAAACCAGACTCGTACTTCGATACATAGGTCTACCCTAACTCATGGAACTTCCTTGATAAATACGAAAATAATAAAAAGATATTATTAATAAGAAAATCAAGTTATCGTATTCTCCCACCGGCCTTGCCTCAAAACACCCGAATCACCCATTAACTCATAATAAAGCTAGACCGAGTTTATTCGGATTTATTTGGATCTTTTGAGTTATTTGCCTTTATTTGTATTCAGTCATTTAGCACGTAATTAGTTACTGGAGTCCCGAAGAATCAAAGGACCAGGCGTGATCAAGAGCGAAGTGAAGATAAAGATCAGAAGCCCAAGTGAAAGCATTGTGTGAGCTCAAGACAGCGGTAAACCACGCCAGGCGAGTCAATACTTTGATCATGTTGAACCTACGTTTTCTGCAAATTATGTTTGTTTAAATTATCAAATTGCATGCTGTTATGTTATATGCAAATACATGTTAATTTAAGATTCTAGTTATATCCCATTGTGTACTTGGTTAATATTACCCCTCCTTTGAAATATTTGAACATGTGAACATTGTCGCCCTAGCACAAATTATAATAGTAACCTTTCAAAAATAAGTCCGTAATTATATGCCATGCGTAGTATTGTTTAGATACTCATGGGCGCGAGAGCGCCCAAGCATCACTTTTAATCCTGAGAAAAATTGGTTGGGCAGTCATGGTGGTAATGACTGATAAATGTTGGATATGATTATTTTATGTTTCCAAAAACCCCAACATGCTTAAATATTTGGGCGGATGGTTCGGGGGTATGGTGCAGTGGTGCACGAGAGTGTGGTTTGTGGTAGAACCGCCCAGATACCACTAAGGATTGAATCTTGTCATGCCAACCCGTGTAAAACAGTACAACCACAAGTCTGTAAAATACAACTTGGCTTAGTAGATTTACCGGACCCTGAAAGTCATCCTTCCAGGAGGAGGTGTGGGATAGTGCAAGCGGCAGTCTGTGTGACGGCTTGAATGGGACACCAGTGGAAGGTGAAGTTCTGCTGTGGCGGGCTAGCAGGGGTGGGGAGCCAGCTGCTAGACGTTCAGAAGGAGAACATCCCGCACAACGTATGGGACCCACCGCAAGTGGGAGCGACCCATAGGGTGAAATGATGGAAGGGGCGAGGTACTTTGAAAAGTCACTGTGATGGTTGGCTCAACCACACGGCTAAGGAATCGTGTGGGGCAACGAGTAAACTGTCTCTTGTGGTGAAAGTGTACAAACTCTGCAGAGTCAAAACTATTCGAATAGCCGTGCCCACGGTCAAGGGCAGACATGGGAACTTAACTGGATATAGTTCTGTTTTAAAAACATTGGAAACTGGGAATGGAAACTTGAAGGGCGAAGGATTGCCCTGGTTTGGAATTGTCCTGGGTGTCGTCCCAGTGGTAAGTTAAGCGGCTATAACGCTGAAGAAATTGCTATATGGTGCAGATGCCATGTAACGGTGGATGGAATCTGAATCGATATTAATAATGCATTTCCTTGTACATTATGATTTGTTCCAAAATTGCTAAGTCATAGGGCTTTTTAATTAATTGTATTCAAAAGCACTCTACGCAAAATAAAATAGCCCGGGCCTCTCCTTCGTTAAGCCATGCATACTATTTATTTGCATTCTGTGTATTGGCTCGCGGAGCACGGGGTCGGAGTGCTCACGCTCGCTTTTGCGGCAAATTCAGAAGCAGGAATCGGATCACTATGCTTCAATAATACTTTTGGATCACGATGGCAAAGAAGATGAAGATGTCGAGAACTAGGTCGCGAACCTCCAGTTGGCTGCCTGTGGGCACGTCCTGAAGGTTCCACCTGTGTGCTTCGTTCTTCCGCTGCTGCAATTTATTGATTTCGGCCTAATCGGCCCATGAGTAAGTCTACTATTACATTTACGCTTCCGCATGATATGTACTTTGATAATCAGAACTGTAATCTGTGTGCACTATCTACTGATCCAGGGAATAGTACAGTTAAACACAGTAGATTCCGGATGGTATAATCTGGGGTCTGACAAGTACTCTGCTACAGTACTTGTAGAATAGTACTTTGAGATTTCAGACCGCTTAGGTGTGAAGTGCTTGAAAGAATCGTACTTGAATAAACTCCGAACTACTCGGATGTACAGTGCTTAGAGTGGGTAGTACTAAGTTTCGAGAGGAAAATTGGAGGACAAAACACTCGTTTGTGCCGCACAACCTCACGGATTTTTTGATGTTCTCTTCTTTATATATAAGATGAACAAATTACCATTACTTACAATATAATGGACTCTAATGAACATTAATGCTATTAATTAAGGCACTAAACTTGTCAGACGTAAACACACACGTCTTGTCGACCATTTACAAAGAATTAAGACTAAAAAATGCTCTCATAAGAAACTGACTACCGGTTCTTACCGACTACAAAGGGAACTTAAGCGACAAGATTACTCAACAGTCTCCCTGCTACTAAATCATGTCAACGATGTGCAGAAATCTATCAGGGACTACACTAAATAGCTTCTCAACTATCACACTATCCTTCAGTTGGTGTCGAGAGACCAGATTTCACCCACCATGCTGGTGAGCTTTTGCAAGAACTCATCAATACTTTCAGAATTGTCCATGATCATCTGATCAAATTGGCACTTCAGCACCTGCACCCTCGCCTTCATGACATGATCCTCCCTAACACGCATCTCCTTAATGGCTTCCCAAGCTTCCTTCGCCGTCTCCTTCTCCGTGATGGCCATCATCACGGCGTCTAGCACAGACTGGGAGATTGCTATTAGAAATAGGCACAACTAGTGAGGCCCATTTCCTATAATTCCAAAGTATGTATGGTTTAGTACCATATTGCAATGGTAAAGTGGAGGAGACTAATTTATAAGGTGTAGCCCTTGCCGTTCCTTGAATCATGTAACAAACGAATAGGGGTGGCACGTGCAGGGCTTTAGCTAATCACATACACACATGCGCACGTGTATTCATGCATTTTCACGTGAAAATCATGTTATTTGTACAAACAATACTACTCTTGGCTACATTCTGACTCTTCTGGCATATCAACTCTACGATGCGTATATGGACTACAAGTCTGCCACAGAGTTGTCGGATGCACTAGAGCACAAATATGCAGAGGTAGAGGTAGGTCGCTGGCTCTATATGTGTGAGCAATTTTTCAACTTTACCATAGATGAGTCTAAGTCTATAGTTGAACAAGCTCATGACCTCCAGCTACTAGTCGGTGAGATTGCGCACCTAGGCTGTGCGTTGCCTCCTAAGTTTGTGGCTGCGGGCATTGTTGCTAAACTCCCTACTTCTTAGTGGGATTTTGCCACTAGCTTAAAACACAATAGGGAAGAGATTTCTATTGAGAATCCCATTGCTGCCCTGGATGTGGAAGAAAAAGCAAGAGCAAAAGATGCACCCAACACCTCTGGCCAGAACAATGCAAATTTCATAGAAAAAAGACTACTGCAAAGAAGTACAAATCCAACAAACCAAATAAAACAACTAATTTTCAGAAGAAGAAAACTAAGAAAAAGGATTTGAGAGACATTACCTACAACAAACAAACAAGAACCTTATTTGTGGTTCTCTTCTCGGTAGGGATGATTATAAGCTAGTCTTTCAGTGAAAGCAAAGCAGTCTCGAAAACCCTTTAAAGGATTAGAGGATGAAAAGAAATTTGCACAATTAGATCTTGTTCATTTATATTTATGTGAAATGAATGGATTGTTGACAAAAGGAGGTAAAAGATATTTTATAACTTTTATTGATGATGCAGCACGCTACTGCTATATGTATTTGTTAAAACAAAGGATGAAGCTTTAAACTATTTTAAGACTTATAAGGCCAAGGTTGAGAACCAACTAGAGAAGAAAATAAAAAGATTGAAGTCTGATCGTGGAGGAGAGTACGTCTCCCATTAATTTTCCCAGTTCTGTTCTGAGCATGGAATAGTCTATGAATTTACAATAGCATATCCACCCTAATCAAACGGGGTAGCTGAGAAGAAAAACTGGACACTAATAGACTTGGTTAATGCCATCTTAGAGAGTGCCGGTATGCCTAAGGCATGGTGGGAGAAACTATATTGTCAGCAATTTTCGTAGTAAACGGAGTAATCACTAAAAGAAGTGAGATTACTCCATATGGTATGTTGACTTTTGCCAAACACCCCCAAGTTCGTAGAAAATTGACATTAGGTTTTCTCCCCTTCCATCCCCAAAGAAGAAGGTTATCAAAGTGATCATAAACGAGGCATCGACTTCAGGAAAGTATGGTAATTCACCTGTTGTCTTTTTAGCACGTCAATCCACTAATTGGTGGGTCGATACTAGTGCTAATGTTCATGCATGTTCTAATATTTTCTTGTTTTCTTCTTACCAGGCAGCAAAGGCTTCCTCTGTCTTAATGGAAAATGGGTCACATGCTTCTGTTCTTGGTATTGGCATGGTGGATTTGAAGGTTACTTCAAGGAAGATTGTCCACTTAAAGAACATGCAGCATACTCCTACAATAAACAAGAACCTCATTACTCATTGTCTTCTCTGTAGGGATGATTATAAGCTAGTCTTTGAGTCAAATAAAATTATAGTGTGCAAGTTTGTCAACTTTGTTAGTAAAGACTATGAGAGTGGAGGCTTGTTCCGCCAAAGTACTTTAGAGTCTTGTTATAATATGAATGTTGCAACTGGTTTAAATAAATATGAGGCAAATATTTGGCGTTATCGTTTCTATCATATTGGTTTTGATAGTATTACTAGAATATCCACATTAGATTTAATTCCAAAATGTGAAATTGTCAAAGGATCAAAGTGTCAGTTATGTGTGCAAGTAAAGCAGTCTCGAAAACCCTTTAAAGAATTAGAGGACGAAAAGAACTTGACACCATTAGATCTTGTTCATTCAGATTTGTGTGAAATGAATAGATTGTTGACAAAACGAGGCAAAAGATATATTCTAACTTTTACTGATGATGCAACACGAGACTGCTATGTGTATTTGCTAAAATCTAAGGATGAAGCTTTAAACTACTTTAAGACTTAAGGAGGTTGAGAACCAATTAGAGACGAAAATAAAAAGATTGAGGTCTAATCATGGAGGAGAGTACTTCTCCCATGAATTCTCCTAATTTTGTTCTAAGCATGGAATAGTCCATGAATTTACACTAGTATATTCATCCCAATCAAACGGGGTAGCTGAGAAGAAAAACCGAACACTAACAGACTTGGTTAATGCCATGTTGGAGAGTGCCGGTATGCCTAAGGCATGGTGGGGGAAGCTATATTGTCAACAACTTTTGTCCTAAACAAAGTAATCACTAAAAGGAGTGAGATTACACCATATGGTATGTTGACTTTTGCCAAACACCCCCAAGTGCGCAGAAAATTGACATTAGATTTTCTCCCCTTCAATCCCCAAAGAAGAAGGCTGCCAATGTGATCATAAGCGAGGCCTCGACTTCAGGAGGGTATGGTAATTCATCTGTTGTCTTTTTAGCATGTCAATCTACTAATTAGTGGGTTGATACTGGTGCTAATGTTCATGAATGTTCTAATATTTCCTTGTTTTCTTCTTACCAGACAGTATAGGCTTCCTCTGTCCTAATTAAAAATGGGTCGCATGCTTCTGTTCTTAGTGTTGGCATGGTGGATCTAAAGCTTACATCAGGGAAGATTGTCCACTTGAAGAATGTGCAGTATGCTCCTACAATAAACAAGAATCTCATTAGTCGTTCTTTTCTCTATAGGGATGATATAAGCTAGTCTTTGAGTCAAATAAAATTATAGTGTGCAAGTTTGAAAACTTTGTTAGTAAAGACTATGAGAGTGGAGGCTTGTTCCACCTAAGTACTTTAGAGTATTGTTATAATATGAATGTTGCAATTGGTTTAAATAAATGTGAGGCAAATATGTGGCATTCTCGTTTCTATCATATTGGTTTTGATAGTATTGCTAGAATGTCCAGATTAAATTTAATTCCAAAATATGAAATTGTTAAAGGATCAAAGTTTCAGTCCAATGAGCAAGTAAAGCAGCCTCGAAAACCCTTTAAAGGATTAGAGGGCGAAAAGCACTTGGCACCATTAGATCTTGTTCATTCAGATTTGTGTGAAATGAATAGATTGTTGACAAAAGGAGGTAGAAGATATTTTCTAACTTTTATTGATAATGTAACAAGCTACTGTTATGTGTATTTGCTAAAAACTAAGGATGAAGATTTAAACTACTTTAAGACTTATAAGGCCGAGGTTGAGAACCAATTAAAGACGAAAATAAAAAGATTGAGGTCTGATCATGGAGGAGAGTACTTCTCCCATAAATTCTCCCAATTCTATTCTAAGCATGGAATAGTCCATGAATTTACACCAGAATATTCATCCCAATCAAACGGGGTAGCTGAGAAGAAAAACCGAACACTAATAGACTTGGTTAATGCCATATTAGAGAGTGCTGGTATACTTAAGGCATGGTGGGGGAAGCTATATTGTCAGCAACTTTTATCCTAATCAGAGTAATCACTAAAAGGAGTGTGATTACTCCATATGAGGGATGGAAGGGGAGAAAACCTAGTTTCAATTTTCTACAAGCATGGGGTTGTTTGGCAAAAGTCAATATACTATCGTAGAAAAAGAGAAAGCTTGGACAAAAAAATAGTCGATAGTATTTTTCTAGGATATGCTCAAAACAGCACAGCCTATAAATTTTTAGTAGTTAAATTAGAAACTCCTGATATTGTTGCTAACATAATAATGGAAACTAGAGATGCTTCATTTTTTAAGAATATCTTTCCAATGAGAATAGCAGGCGGTACTACATGAACTGAGAATGTTCAAACTGATAATATTGAAAGTGAGAATAATCAAACTTCTGAACTTCCCACTATTTCTGAACCATTATGTGATATCTCTAAGGAGGATAACAATATAGTCGCGGAAGCTCCTCGTAGGAGCAAGAGACAAAGGGTTGAGAAAATCTTTGATGACGAATTTATTGTATACTTCATGGATAATGTGGCAAAGTCTCTTTCAGAGTCTTATGCATCTTCTAATGCGTAGTATTGGAAAGAGACAATCTGTAGTGAGATAGATTCTATCATAGCTAATGGGACTTGAGAGATCACTGATCGTCCTATTGGGTGCAAACCTATGGAATGTAAGTGGGGCCTTTAAAAAGAAACTAAGACCTAATGGTACTATTGAGAAGTATAACGCAAGACTTGTGGCTAAGGGTTACACCCAGAAAGTAGGAGAATATTTCTTTGATACTTATTCTCCTATTGCCAGATTAACCACCATCAGAGAGCTCTTTGCATAAACATCTTCCTATGGTCTACATGTCCATCAAATGGACGTGAAGACAGCTTTCCTTAATAGAGTGTTGGAGGAAGAAATTTATATGGATCAACTGGATGGTTTTATGATTTTTGGATAGGAAAATAAGGTATACAGATTATTGAAATCCTTGTATAGCCTAAAATAAACACCTAAACAATGGCACAAAAAGTTTCATAAAACTTTGACATTCACTGGCTTCATTATGAATTAAGCTGATAAATGTGTATATTACCGTCATGGTGGGGGGTCAAGGAGTGATCTTGTGTCTGTATGTTGATGACATACTTATATTTGGAATAAACACTACCGTAATTGATGAGGTCAAATCTTTCTTATCTCGGTATTTTGATATGAAAGGCTTGGGAGAGGGAGATGTAATTTTGAATATTAAATTGATCAAAAGCAACGGTGGAATCACTTTGAATCAATTCCATTATGATAAGAAAATATTGAGCTAGGTTGGCTTTGAAAACTGTAAAGTTTCTCCAACACCCTATGATGCGAGCATTAAGCTTCAAAAGAACCAGGAGTTAGGAAAGATCAATTGAGATATTTGCAAATTATTGGGTCACTCATGTATTTAGCTGGTGTCATAAGACTTGACACCTAGGAGATGATTGCTGGGAGGCACTTGAAAGAGTGTTGCGCTAATTGAGGGGCACGACATCTTTTGGAATTCGTTATACTGGATATACTTCTATATTAGAAGGACACATTGACTCCAATTGGATTTTTGATGCAGATGAAATCAAAGCTACAAGTGGTTATGTGTTTACTTTAGCTGGTGCTGCAGTTTTATGGAGGTCTTGCAAACAGACTATATTGATGAGATCAACCATGGAAGCAAAACTTGTTGCACTTGACATAACCACTATTGAGGATGAATGGCTAAGAGAGCTTCTGTTGAACTTACCATTGGTTGAGAAACCAATACCGGCAGTCTTGATGTACTGTGATAATCAAACAGTGTTGGTCAAAGTCACAAGTACAAAGGATAATACGAAGTCCTCTAGACATGTCAAGTGTAGGCTATAATCTATCGAAAAACTGAAAAACTCCAGAGTGATTGCTATGAACTATATTCACATTGAGAAAAAGTTAGGAAACCCTTTTACAAAAGGGTTAGCAAGAAAAGCGATTTTCGTTGCATCTATGAACATGGGAATGAGGCCCATTTGAGTTACGTCATAGTGGTAACCCATACCTTCTTGAACGGAGATCCCATAACTTAGGTAATGTGAAAAACAAGTTGATGTTGTAACAAGAGAGTACATATTCATTGTACCCATGTCATAATAAACAAAGTACTCTCAACTATATGGAAGGTTGGCATAAAGCCTTAATTTATTCTATTATCTAAATGAGGAAAAGGTATTAACCTGCGGGATACCTAGGAAGAATACACCTACTTGAGCCTAACTGTGTGGTCGCAATTCATGAGAATGGGGCATTCTTTAGAAAGCTCTTGAGAAGATAACCGTGTGTGACCATATAACACTCCGTTTAGGCGCGGTTCATTGGCAGCCTATTACCAGTTGTGATTTCAAGTGAAATCTAATCACGAGAAGCTGTGAATTCAAGTAGTCCATTCATCAGCTAAGAAAATATGAATTTTATCATTCTATGTGCATGTTCAACCCGTACAGGACTTACACTAAAAGATTGGTATATTAACAATACTTCAGCACAATATCTTTGATATCTTTTTACTTCTTGCTTTGGAATTGGTAGGGATTATTAGAAATAAGCCCAATTAGTGAGACTCATTTTCCATAATTCCAAAGTATGTATGGTTTAATATTATATTTCTAAGGCAAGGTGGAGGAGACTAATTAATAAGGTGGAGCCCTTGCCATTCCTTAAATCATATGACACATAGATAGGGATGGCACAAGAAGGGCATTGACTAATCACACACATATGCGCGTATCTATTTGCGCATTTTCGCGTGAAAATCGCGTAACTTGTGACTTGCGACACACGACCGTGCCATGACGTGGCGCACCACTTGGCAGACCAAGTCCACCTTATTTTTTGATAAACCATATATCATCTCTCTCTCTCCATTTAACTAGTTATGAGACTGCATAATTATCATTATTTGGTTTGAATGTTATCAGTTAGCAGTGAATAATTGAGCAATTACCAGTGAATTATTTTAGTTCAATGGGGTAGTTATTGAAGAGTAATTTACACATCTATAAGAGACCTGAAGACGTCCAGGCTTGGATAACTGAACTCTTTCATTTTCTTCTCGCATTGTCTTCTTCCTCTCTAGTGATATTGTGCTACTCTACTGTGCGACCGAATCTTGTCAGCCTTTTTTCTCGGCATGCACCTGGAAGATGGGTGAGCGGCTATCTCCGAACCATTACTACAGAGAGTACCTACACGGGATGACAATAAGGTTTCTATGCAGTGCATTTGCGCAACCGCTCATGCACTACATCATCTGTGTCCTGCACTGCATCAAGCTTGTGCTGCTTCCTATTCTTCATCAAGCCCAACAGTAAGTCGTTCGCGCGTTCGATTGACTTTGATACTGCATTTTCTTTGTGTATTTTTTGAAGTACAATGAGTAGCTTGCTATTAGTTATGTGTTTTGCATCACTAGTTTTTTACTGTATTTGTCTCCTTGTAAAATTTGAAATTAAAATATTACCTACATTTTCATCAATTGCAGCCAGGTTTCCCTGATCCTTCTCTTCTTCGATCAGTGCATCACCCTGTATCGCCGCCCAAACACCAAGAGAGCGCAGGATGATCTTCATCTTTACAGCCCACGGACCATAGTTGGTGTCGTTTAACATCGGGTACTGGATTGGTACTCCTCCTCTCACCAGTGTTTTGCTGGATGGTGTCACTTCCTCTCCAGACACAGGTGCCTTCAGTGGTGACTTCTTTTCCGGCGACTTGTCACCCATCGCCGCATCAGCCGCAGCTCCAATATTGGCCCAGATATTAGTGGAACACACACGAGCACACTTGGATACACTGGAGAAGAAAGCAAGCAGAGAGAGGCCTCAATTTTGGTGCTGAACCTTACGCACCGTTTTCTGCTTTTTCATTTGTTAATGCCTTTTCAGATGATCTACAGTACGCTGAACTGAAATGCATGATACTGACTCACCCCCCCCCCCCCCCCCCCCCCCATGATTGGTCATATCCCCTTTAACCGGATCCTGGACCAGAATCAACGAAGTGCTAGCCGATTACAACATTCTGAACTTTTCGGGTCTGTTCTGAACTTCAGAACTACATCCCTTCAGAACTTCTTATTTGAGTTCAGACAAAAGAAAAACACTAAAGACTAATTGACACAAGCAAGGAAACAAGATTAACATTATCAATTTGATCATTACTTTTCAAATTATATCTTATGTATGGGTATAATGACATAATCGTTAATGCAGTAGCAGTAGCACAACCGAACAAGAAGCTTCAATTCTGAGATGCTGCTGACCCAAAGACGATGACCGAGGATGGGTCGCTCTCCTGCGCTGCCGCTGCTGCTGGTGGAGACGGCAGCCATTCCCACGTACTACTAATAACCAGCTTCTTCGTCGTCGTCGGCTCGTTATTCTTCTTCTCACCAACCCCATCCTCATGGTTGTCCCCTTGCAGTACTTGCAGCTCGTACATCGCGGCTCCCTTGTTCGGCTCCGATGCGTTGTACACGTAGCCGCCGCAATGATGTGCCCCCGAGCTTGACCTTGCACTTGCAGCGGCAACCGCCCCAATGTTAATACTTGCAGCAGTAGTGGTGCCTCCGCCGAACAGCTTCTCCGACATCTCCGCCGGCATCTCCACCGTTCCTAGCTCTTCCAGCGCTAGAAATGTCTCCCCGTCCACGCTCCAAAGCACAACGTGCAGACCGTCTCTGCTGCTGCTTCCTGCTGCTAAGACGAGAAGGCGCTCGTCGCCGCGGCTCACCCCGCAGGCCGCCCATGACATGATGCCTGTATCGACGACGACATCACTAGCGGTGTCGGTGTCGGGCTGCTGCCTGCTGGAGCCGCCGTCTCGGGCCCCACTGACGTGCCGACGGGTCGAACCAACTCGCCCAACCCGTTCGCCTCTCCACCACGTACACCCGCCGCTCCGAGGCAGCGGCCGACAGCCACCTGCCCGAAGGCGCGCACGCTAACGGCGCCGGCATTGGCGCGCATGACGCCCACTCAGCATGCTCATAGTCAAGAACTTCCACCACGCCAAAGCTCGCCATTGCCCCGCATGCGCCGCCGAGCACCACCACGCGGGCACCCACCGAGGCCACCACCGGGTCAACGCGCCACACGCGCGGCGGCGGCAGCTCGCGCCAAGCGGTGCCGAGCGCGTCCAAGGAGATGGCCATGGACGCAAGGGAGAGAGTGTAGACGCGATCACCGCCCGCGCAGGCGCAGCGCCGCACGGGGAGGACATGCAAGTGCGCCGGCGCCTTGTCGTCCGAGGCCCATGTCCGGCTGCGCGGGTCGTAAACGTGCGTCGAGCGGCCGACGGAGGCGCCCTGGATGTGGGCCACGAGGGAGACTACCGCCCCGCGGCGGCGCTGGCGCTGGCGCTGGTGGACGGCGCGTGCGACACGGCGCCACTCCGACGACACGAGCGCGGCCCGTGCGGTGAGCTCGTCGGGAGGCACACGCAGCAGCACGCACTCCAGCACGTCGCCGTGCAGCAGCAGCTGCTGCTGCATGGAGTCGTCAGCATGATCGGTGGCCTGCACCTCCATCCCCCAACGGCGCGGCCTGTTAACTAGCTAGTACAGATACTACGTACGCACGCTGTTGTTTTATAACATACACCATGCGACCGATCAATTGACTATATGCAAGTAAGGTGTGCGCCGGTGACCAAACCATAGGGGTAGGTAGCACAAGTTGCTGCTTATCTTCTTTCGAAGAACATCTTCGTTAATTTGTTCGTTGATGATGGTGCCATCTACCTAACAATACCATATATCGATGCATACAATATGCAGAGTATGACGTGACGTGAGGCCTGTCATGTCCGGGGTTGGTGAAACAAGACGTCGTGCTGATGAAAGTGTGATGCCGCGCGCGCTGCTAAAACAAACATGGCAACATGCTATGCAAGATCAAAACCCTCCTATATCTTTAGCCCTTATAACTTTTGCTTAAGATATAATTTATTTGTGAGTGATTCTGATATAAACTGAGTCTACAACTTGTCCCAGATTTCCTTAGGCGAGGTTATACCCATCATGTGATACATGACCTAATCCAAAAAAACATGGTTGTACTATCGTGGCTGCCTGCTCCTTCAAGTCATCCCAATCATCGTTCTCCGTGCTCTTTGGCTTTGCTTCACACAACCCCTTCTAAGAGCAAGTCTTATAATACAGCCTTCAGCTGGCTGTATGAATACTTATAGCTCACTTTTCAGCCTACTCATATAGTAGTTACAGCCAGCTGAAGGCTGTATGACCTACCCCTTCCTCTCACAAAGTTTCTTGGTTCTTGTGCTTCAGCTGGCTGTAAGCTTACAGCCCACCTCTCTTCTCTCTCCTCCTCTCTCTCCTCCACCTCAGCATACAGCCAGCTTACAGCCTCTTATAATACTTGCTCTAACAGACTCCTCCCTAAAAACCAAAGTATCCCATTTTCACGTATCCCCTGCCCACTAATTACAAATAGGTCCTCAAGAGGGTTATTTCCATAGTATTATGTTCTACCTCACTTAACAGAATTCGAACCCGAATTCTATGCCTCCTGTTATTCTGTGCACGGTAACAATTATATTCCAGATGTCCTAGAAGAGACAAAAGCAATGCCAGATATTGAGAAGGAACAAAAACTATAGTTGGATAGTAACTCAAGCTGTAGAAATACAAAGTTTCAAATCCAAAAAACTACAGTCCGAACTGAAACAATAATCCAAACTAATGGATCAATCAATAACGCAACAGGCCAACATTTTACTGATTCGGTGATGAATTAAACCTTTGTGGTAAAAAAAATTCAAGAAAATGTGCACAACACTTGTTGGGGACATCTAAATTCTAAACCGAGATTGCATGTGATAACTGATACTACTTACCACATGCCAGAAAACCAAATACTACGAGCAAGACTTAATAGATGAAATGAGCAACATTGATTTCTGGCATGATAATTGGATAAATGGAGCACCTTTAAATACTCAATTCCCTAGATTGTATAGCCCTACTTTCACCAACGTAATTTCTGTTGCACCCAAGTTTTTGGTAGAGGTTGGCGGGGTACCTTGATGCCAAAGGTGTTCTCTGTGCATTCCTTTTATATCGCTCTTAAGACTCATGCTGCAACGTGCCCCTATAGGTTTATATGCAATTTTAAGCTTCCTATGACAATAAAAGCTAGATACAGTAAAAAATATATATCAAAAGCCACAAAAAAGCCCAATTGAGCACAACTGACTCTTCTTTATATCCGAAGAGAGAGGAGAAAGATTTAGGCTAGTTTTTTTGGCTTTATGCTTATGGATTTTGGTTTTTGTTACAGTAACTAGATTTTAAATGATGTGTCTTTTTTAAGATAGGATCTACAAGTTAATTGTAGTAGATACTATACCAATTTTAGCTATAACGACTAAAATTATATGCAACTATATCTCTCTTTTTAGGGCTTGTTTTTTTCCCGGATGTGGCTTTTGACTTTTGGCTAGAATTTTTGAATTTTGACAGTTTGCGACAGATATTACTGAAAGAGAGATACTCGTACGTGATTTTGGCTGGTATAAGTGATGTGTAACGACTAAAATTATATGCAACTATATCTCTCTTTTTAGGGCTTGTTTTTTTTCCGAATGTGGCTTTTGACTTTTGGCTGGAATTTTTGAATTTTGACAGTTCGCGACAGATATTACTGAAAGAGAGATACTTGTACGTGATTTTGGCTGGTATAAGTGATGTACTTTTAATGTATACTACAATTAACTTATAAATCTCGTCTTGAAAAATTACTCTATTTATTAATTAAATACTATAGAAAAAACCAAAAATCACCTATAAAAAAAACAGAACCATTCTCTCTCTCTCCCTCTCAGACAACATAATTCAATACCCACAACACAAGCAACACGGGAAAACAACCGACCCTTAACCGTTCCTCCCTTACTCCGCCTCGCAAGCTCGGTTTAGTTTTCCCCTTCCCCATTTCCTGTCTCCTCCCTCTCCACTTGCCGGCGGCGATGGGCGGGAGCTCTAACACCACCAACACGAGCGGCGGCGGTAAGGACAAGGACAAGCACGCGGACTCGCCGGCGGCCTTCATGGAGGGCGACAGGGTGCTCGCCTACCACGGCCCCCTCCTCTACGAGGCCAAGGTCCCCTTCCTCCTCACATGCTTTCAATTCCATTCCAATCCAATCCAATCCAGGGTTATTACATTGGTATTCCCCTCCGGATGGCCATGTCGATTCTTCCTAGCTTTTGGTTCCTAGTTGCTTTTCTGTATTTGCCAATTGCGGTTAGGGTTTACAACACATGGTTTAGGGAATTCGAATCGAGAGAGGTCAAACAAGTCAACACAATGTCTTGCATGGCCGCACCGCACTGATAGAGATTACAGAGTCCCCTTCGTAGTAGGAGGAGGTACCAGCAGTAGTTTGCTCCTAAGCCGCGCATACATGATCTTCTGTTTGGCTTTTAGGTCCTTCAACTGTCAGGCTTTAGGGTTTATTACTTCATTACATCCTCTGTATCAGGAAGTTTCAAATTTCCTCTGCTGTTTTTCTATTATTTCTACAGCTTGAGATAGAGAGAGAGGGAGGGACTCAATTTAACTCTATGTAGTATTGTTGTTGGCGACAGCGTGCATAACACTTTTGATTCTTGCTATTGGCTATTGCACCCCAAACCTGTGGCATCCTTTGATTCTTGCTTTGGCTAGATATGATTAGGTAGTCCTCCACCAATTTTGAGCTCAAATAGGCTGTCATCAATTGCTTTGGCAAGTTGTTATAGCTTGGCACTAATATCAGATAGCAACTAGGAAGAGGTGTGCCATCATGCAGCCAATCTGACAGCTCTTTGCCAAAAGTTCCTAAAGGAAACACACCCTTTTAAGGAGAGAGCAATGTATTTGCCGTTAGTGGAGTGAGACAGGGAAGATGGTGCACTAGAACCACCGTGTTCCGCTACCTATTTATTTTTGTGAAGGAGCTTCATCATCAAGTGATTTTGTGTTGAGCTAGTATGAATGAGAGCCCAAGACATTTTGCTTGGTGATCCGAGGCCATGTAGATGACGATAACGTTACATTTGGATGAAACAACAGTGTGGAGAAGATTATTGTTCATTTAGCATGGCTCAGTAGAATGTGTGGAAGAACTTACCTTCCCCAGCCCAAAATGAAACTGTAGGACCAAAGGCGAATGGTGCCTTAAAAAATTTCTTCTCAAATATTCACTTATTCTTTGCTCCGATAGCTACAAAGTTATGAAGATTCAGATAGGAACCCTACTCAAAATCTGGAGAAACTCAGAGTTGTACCACTATTGAAAAGCAGCAGGTGCGGTACTACCGCAACCGGTCGAAAAACAAAATGATCGGATACGACTTGAATGATTGTTGACTAGTGAGTGGTCAAAACCAACATGGTCGTGGTGGTAAACCAACATGGTCGAAATCAGTGTGGTCGAAATTAACGTGGTTGAAAGTCGACGTGGTCTGAATTCGACTTGAGTGGTCAATGACCAGAGAGTGGTCGAAAACCAACGCTGTCGATGACAAGAGAGCAGTCGAAAGACCAGCGTAGTCGAGGAGCATTGAGTGGTCGAAACCTACGTGGTTGATCACCAGTGAGATGCCGAAAAACCAACGTGGTCAAGTACCAATGAGTGGTCGAAAACCAACGTGGTCGAACAGTGGTCAAAACCCTACGCGGTCAAACACCAGTGAGCGGTCGAAAGACCAGCGTGGTCAAAACCCTACGCGGTCAAACACCAATGAGTGGTCGAAAACCTACGCTATCCAAGGTCTGAGTACAAACCCGAGTGTTTTAGGTAGGTTGAAATCCGATCGGTGAGAACAACCTCCAGTGAGTGGTTGACCTGTAGACTGTCAAAACCAAAGTGGTTGAACCAAGTCGAAACACGACCAGTGAATGGTCAAAAACCAGAGTAGTCGAAGACCAGGGACTACCACTACAAGGCTTGCGGTACTACCGTTTCCAATAGAAGAACAGGGTTTTCAGCCGACCGTAAGAACCAAAATTGACAGAATTTCGATCGACCAAACCAAAAGCCGTGAAACATTGTATGCATATTTTTTTAAGGTCTTAGAAAGCTATTCCATTCCTGAATCGAAAAATCCATGATAAATTTGAGACCTTTTTGCAATTTAAAGCAGTGCACTCCAACCAAGAACTAAAAACCAAATCGATGATCAGATCGTGCTCGTGGGTAGAAAATAGCCAAGATGGCTTTGAGCACATTTCCACATATCACAGCAAATAAGATCACTGAAGGAATCAACTTAAAAACTCTTAGATCAAGAAATCACCTGATTAGGCCAAGAACGAGCAAGAACAAGGTTTCTTGAAATTCTTGCTACTGAAGTGCCTAGATGATTGGAGGTTAATCTCAAGAGATTATCTCTATCTCGTTCATGTCCTTGGCGTAGCAAGATCAAGAGAGGGGCAGAAGAGAGATCAAACCAACCGAAACGTAAGTAACTCAATCAATAGGAAGAGATCAAGAAAGGATTGAGAAAAGAGAGAAAAAAACCAACTCAAACTAGAGCAAACTCAATCAGACAAAAAGATACACAAAAGGTAGATCAAAAATTGATACATTACTCACTTGAGATTATTCGTTTTACAGTCACTCCACTCAGGAGGATAGAGCTCTACAGCTAGAGTACATACTCCTCTAACCTATCTCCCATGGGAGGGAGGAGGAGCTAGCCACCAAAAGGCTTAGCCAATCTTCTCAAGCCCTAACTCTTGCCTCCCCTCCCCTTATATAGGCTCACAACCTGAACCAAAATCTAGTGGATCCACTCATTAGGCCAAACCGAGAATAACCTATTAACCCCACCGAACATCAGGTTTTACTCACGCACGCTTCTCGGTATTGAGCAATTTTACCAAAATGCTCCTCTACCGCTTTCGACGAAGTTTCCCGCTTCCTTTTCCACGAAGTATCGCCCATGCGTAGCCATCTTTCACGTGGCCCCAATGACTTGCCGCCAAGCCTCTCAGCGTCTGGATCCCACCGAACCGTCCTTACTTGCAAACGGTCCAAGTCACTTAGCGCACCATATGCCTCTTCTCGCACATGATGGCATCCAGCTTCTTTGACCGTTTGGACCTCAACTCCTCCCTAAACCTAGTCCTGGTCCACCTTGCCGTTGCCCATCATGTCCATCACTGGTAGCTCCCGCTTCGGTTCCTCGTCGTCCCGGCTTGCAACCACCTGCAAGCCTCAGTCATCTTCAGCGTTTTCCTGACCGTTTTGGACCTCAGCACCACCCTGTGCTTAGTTCTGGTTTTCCTACGCCTCACTATGATCTAGCTCCGAAGTCCTGCAACCAATGCACCATACGTAGCACTGCACGATACACAAAGACATCACTTGGCATAGTTTATCCATACAATGCACAATGTAAAAAGTATACAACCAAATTATTGACCCTAATCTTAGGACCAAACAATAAACACATGTGCACACAAGCAGCAACACCCAGGTCAAACCATAACCCAAATTCCAAGAATTCCAGAGAATAACCTCAAACCACTGAGAGAAGCCACTCTGACCGCCAAGCACAGGCCGATCAAACCGCTGGCTGGTCTGACACGAGTACTTGAGGTCAACGACAGCCGATCGCAACGCCTACAACTATCGATCACGAAGTTTACAACTACGACAATATGCGAAGTCTACGACTATCGATCATCGACCATCCATGGTCGTTTAGGCATGTAGCTTTCAACCATCGACCATCCGTGGTCGATCTGCCGATCGGACCGCCCAACGCACGGCCGTTCAGACTGCCTGACTACAAAGTTGAGGACCACGCCTCCGACTACTGTCAGCGATCGAAGTCTGCTGGTCAGACCGCCAAAACAAAGTGCTCAGATCGCTTAACCTGAAGATTCCAGCAGACAGCCTAACCAGAATGCAGCCTTTTGCAAAAACCTCAAAAACCAAACTCAACCTCCGCGTATACTCTAATCCAAAGGTCAATTACTCATCACAACTATAGGGTGACCTCCATATGGTCTCACAAAAACACACCTTAGAATAAGCTGTCTTTGTATTTTAGATAACTTGCTGCTTATAGACAAAAGTTATAAATAGCACAAACACAAATCTGGATTAGCATTTCAAACCTGACATCTGCCCTGCATGTTTTAGATGGCCTATATTCTCTCTTATGGCATGTCTTTCTGCTTGTAGTCCACATTTGGGATTGTTGTAGAACAACTTCCAACGAAGGAAATATGATAGGTTCCAATAAATTATGTAAGGAACAACATCTCGTTAAACAGGATACCCTTGTTTTCCCCAAAAGTGTAATCACTAAAGATAATCGGTTTGAAGTGAAGAATTAAGCAAAATGTTAGACAGACAAAAAAAATCAATTCCTCTGAATATATATTTTCTTCAAGATATATTGTGCGCTGGTGATCGTGGGTTCGAATCAGCCTCTCTGCAAAACAGGGGAAAGACTGCCTAGAAAATCCCCTTCCCCAGACCTTACACGGTGTGGGAGCTTCGACACTGGGTATGCCCTTTTATCTTGTCACCAGAACGGATCCCTTCCTACTAACTGGATGAACCATTTTCACATTATATCTTTGCTGGAAAAACAGCTCCCATGGTGTACCATCTCTATTATAGGATCTATGAATACATTTTATTAGATGAGAAATATTTTGCTTCTTAAAATTGATTCATTAAACCACCCAGATTTTTGGGCATGCTAACTATTCTCCATACTGCTATGAACTGTTGCAAAAAAAAAACTTTGCACTATTGTTGTAGGCCCATAATTATAATGCAGAGCACACGCAAAGACAGGAGTCCAAAGCAAAAACAATGCATCACTAATACAACTGTATACATCTGACTATAATTAACACAAGCCAAGGGTGAATTTATCTTCTTGGACTATTCATACTTTTGATGACTTCTGAGGGTATCATTAATTGCTCATGTAGTAACTAGGAAGGGCAGCTAAGACACCATTTGTATTTTAAGATGTCCACCTGAAGACAATTATGGCATTTGCCAGTTGCTACACCTGAAAGTCTTATCCATGCTTATTAAGGCGTCGCTTAGGCGACGCTTAAGCGTCGCCTAAGCGGTAAGGCGGCTCAGGGGGTCAAGGCGTCGCCCCCGCCTTGCCGTTCGTCCGCCTTAGGTCTACCCGAGCAAAACCAGAACTGAGACGGGAGCGGCGGCTAAACCAGAGAGACAAGGGCGAAGAGTACTCACCTCGCCTGGAACCCTGGGCGGCGGGGCCTCCATCTCGCCGCTCCTGTCTCGGCGTCCTCTCCAGTAGCAGCAAGGTACACCTCCTCTCCCTCCCCCTCCTCTCCCCTCTCCCCTCCTCTCTCGATGGTTTGCAGCCGGTACGGTGTGAAGGCGGAGGAGAAGAGCGCTCCCCCAATGGCTCGCAGCCGGCGACGGCGAGGAGGCGGAGGCGGCAACGAAGAGAGGGCGAGAGCACGTCTCTTTTGCGCAGAAGGCAGGGGAAGGGAGGCGCGAGTTGGGGTGGCGGCGGCGTGCGCAGAAGGCACGGGAGCGGCGGCGTGCGCAGAAGGCACGGGAGCGATTCGATCTGTTAGGGCACGCCGGGTCGATTCGATCTGTTAGGGTTAACTGGCTCTTAACAGAGGAAGAGTTATTTTTGCGATTTAGCCCTCCGACTTCCAAGTAATTGCAATTAAGTCCTCCCACTGTGAAGAGAAGTTAGAATATTTGCAATTTAGCCTTCAGACTTGTATGCAATTACAATTAAATCCTTATTCCTCTTCAAATTTCTTCTAATTTAAACATCCAAAGCTCGGTTTTCTTCGCCTTACGATGTGCGTAAGGCGTCGCCTCGCCTCGCGCCTTATCGCTTAAAAGGTGTGAGGGGGGTGAGTCGCCTCGCCTCGCCTTACCGCCTTAATAACCTTGGTCTTATCTCAATAGTACTGATTGATTTGGAGAATTCTAGGCTTGTGGATGCGGAGAGCCAAGCAAGTAAAAGGAAAACTATTCTTGCTTATGTTGTTTCTTAAATTGCAGCAGATCGCATTTGTTTTTTACTTCGTAGCAGTGCTTCCTTCCCAAGTTTTCTTGAGTGCTGGCCACCTGCTTGGTTCATATATGTTCTGTATTTGCGGTTGGATTCATGTGCATCAGTGTGTGCAGTATATGGTTCTTCATCACATAATTTTCCTGGTGTTATTTTGCATGTTGAATGCATTGCTAGTCGAGAAACTTTCTTATTTCCTTTGTATTTGTGAAGGTTCAAAAAACTGAAAATCGGGAGAATGAATGGCGGTACTTCGTCCATTATCTTGTAAGTCATCTAAGTCGCCACTGTACAACATGACAAATGGTTGAAGGCATTATTCCCTCGTTGTTTGTAAATAAGTGGACATTCTTAACCTTAGGAATATGGAAAACTGATATAATTAGTATATATTTGGCATTTCCTTATAGCTCCTTTTTATTCTGGTGTTGTCTAATTTTTGTTCCTTTTTTTGTAGGGCTGGAATAAGAAGTAAGTTCATACAAATATGGATGTTAAAAAGTTTTCCATATTTAATTGTAGTTAGTAATTAATTATTACTCTATTCCTGTTCTTTCTATTGATGGATAGATTTTGATTGATGTTTCTAAGTTCTGTAGTTCTTCAGAAGCAATATGCTGTATTCATGTTCTTATTTGATCAGGCAATTGGCATCATCATTGCATATAGTTAGCCATTCTATCATGAAAACTTCAGCTTTCTACAAATGAGAAGTTCTTAAATTAGGTAAGACCCAGATGCAGTATTGATGTGCTTGTTTTCAGCTTATGAAATGAAATTTATGGCGCACCTTTGAAATAGTTGAACTTTGATTTTGTGATCGTGACCATTTTTTGAATAATAAGGAATACTGCACGCAGACCTAGTTTTCATGAGTTGTTAAAGTATGCAGAGCTTCTAACTTCTCGGCACTAATATGACCAAACAAGATGCCTTTTCTTTTAGCCAATTATATGTCTCAAATATTATGTTTCATAGGTCAACCGTAGCATAGCCTAGCGGTGCTACCTTATCTCTTTGGCTTTCGAGTTGTGACCATGGTTGGGAAAACCGGCGGTTACCGGCCGGTAACCGCCGGTAACCGGAAATACCGGTGGCAACCGGGTTTCGAAATACCGGCCGGAATTTTTTGAATTGAAGATTTGAATTTTTGACTTGCTAATGCAGTGGGTATATTAGTTTGGGTATTGTTTTTGATATATTAGGTTGATTAGCTGCTGTTGGAAGTAAAAAAAGGGTAGATGCCAAAACTAGATGCAGTTGTGTTACTTTGGTCCTCTCAAGTTCCTGAACAATGGCAGCCTCTGATTTCATTCTTGTGTATTAGAATTCAAAAGAGCCAAGATGCCAAAAAAAAAGCAAACTCCAAACATTTCCACCACAAACCAAACTCAAAAATGGTTCCCAAGTGAGTTCTTGAAAAATGAACCACTTCTCTAAGATTGCCCAATCAATCAAGAGTTATGAAGCACAAACAGACAGGGGCCAAGGATCTACTCATCTACCAGGAAACAATAGATTGAGAAATCACTTCAACATCAAAGTTCAAAAAATCTCAATTGAATCAACAACCGGATTAGCCAAACCCCTCTCACCGGTTTTTCCGGTTTTCTCACCGGTAAAACTGGTAACCGGCCGGTTACCGGTCTTCTCCCGCCCCGCCCAAAAAAACCATTTGACGAATTTTGACCGGTTAGAATCCGGGATTTCGGTTACCGGGCGGTAACCGGCCGGTTACCGGTACCGCCCGGCGGCCGGGATTTGTCCCGGTTCCGGTTTTTTGATCCCTGGTTGTGACCAGGGTTAATTCCCACTAACCACACTACAATAGATTGGATGGTGTTTGTGTGGATTTTCCACTATGATTTTCTTGGATTTAAACCCATGACTTGTGTGTGGGGAGCCTTAAGATGTCTGCACTAGCTAATTATTCCCACCTTCTAAAAAAACTATACTTCATAGTTTTATAGGTTATATTGCGTTATTTCAAAAGCTTTAGGGCCCGTTCATATAGCTTTTTAGCTTATAAATAGTAACAGCTTGTAGAAAAACTTGTAGAGACACTCGCGTGAAATTTTGGTCGATATAAATGAAGTTGTAACAGTGTGTAGCCATTTACTGTAGAAAAACAGCTTTTAGAATACAATATGAATAGCGTCTTAGAATTTAGAATTCATTTTTTGAGCTACATATTATGCCTCTGTATTATACTTCCTCTGTTCTTTTTTAAGTGACTCTAGAATCCGTGCCATCAAACTTTCTAAAGTTTGACTATTGATATGTTTAAAACTATCTAGATTGTCTACATAAAAACTATATCATTAGATTTGCCATTAAAAATACTTTCATAATATTGTCACGTGGATGGTGGATGGTGGAGGGGAATTGTCACTTGCACGACGGAGGATCTCGGTGAGTTTTCACGCGAGGAAGAGGCTAGAAGTGAGGCTTCATGCACGCCCCATGCACAAAAGGACGATGGCTGGGAATTGTCGCACGCGCCCTCATGTGCACGGAGAAAGACGTTGAGAAGCTCCAGAGCTCGTGGTGGAGGAATGCACCGAAGTCTTGTTTGCTTCGCGCGTGAGACAGAGGATGATGGGGAGGAGGTTGACGAGAAACAAATGAGTGGAGATCAGGAGCATCTAAATAGATGGGATCCAACGGCTAGATCCTATACTGTTAAGAGCCCTCCTAACGGTATAGCGTAAGTTAGTAGCTCTCGTAATAAGATAAAGTAACGATCAAAGTCAAGAATGGAGGGAGTATAAATTATGTTATGTCTGGCCATTTATGTTTAAGTTGAATGTTAGTTTACTAATGTTGGATAATGCACTAATTCTAGTCTTGTCTTTTGTCATATCTTTGGGGTGTATTTCATATTTTGTTATACCCTTGATTTTGTTGCGTGATGTCAAAATATTCACAATGTCTATATCTTTGGGGTTCTTTTGTTTCACTATGTATGCCCATTTTTGTTATGTACCTTAACACATTGGGGTAAACACTGTAGAAGAGAGACCGATGGCGACGGTTTGAAGGTAGAAAAATGCTTAGAGAGGGTGCTTGATGGGGTAGAGAGAAACTAGACCATGGAGGGGGACTTGAGACTAGTTCATATTCTTGCTTAATGAGAATAGATGACAATGCCGTGCTTATATAGTGCCGGCCCTAATAAACACAATCTAAACCTTCCAAGTAATAGAGATAACATTGCAACTAATGGAGGTATTATTTTATCTTCTAAAGATATCAACATGCTAATCAAGTTGATACTATTCCTAATATAACCAGCCGGCCTTTGGAAGGTGCGGCTGCTGTTTCCTTGTGGGCAGCCCGTCCTAATGGGCTGTTGCTTCCCCCGGCTAACGTCCCAAACAATTTTCCTGGGAAGCATCATTTCGCAATGACCATTGAGGAAACTAAAGAGTGTAGTTATTGCATTAATTCCACTCTCAACACTGGCTTTAAGGCTGTAAAATAGGTTGTGTGGTTGCAGTTTGTCATTTAGTAGGGCTATGTATGGTTAATTGACATTAGCTATTTCTAAGAGTGGTGTCTCCTTTGTCTGTCCGTGGGCTCGTACTAATATTGCGAAACAGAGGGAGTAGATATTTAAATACTCTACAATTCAGCAAATATGAAAGCTATACTTTATTTGCTCACTATCAGAGTCAAGGCCTGGGCTTGTCTTCCTTTGTTCCATAAGGATGGCTAATGATTCATTTCTTGGTTTCCTTCCTTTTTTTTGTTGCTCATTTTATTTTCAGCTTCTTTGCACCCCGTTTCTGAAATTGTGAGATTGTGGTGATGAAGGTAGCTGTTAGATAGGGTATTGTTATGTCTCAGCTGGCGAAGTGATTCTATGCTTTATATATGACTCAGTTTTTTGGGGTGAATGGGTGGGGCGGCTCAGATAGTAAAATATCGTAAATCCATTTTTTACAGCTGTGAATGAAAGGGAAGGATGCATTAATTTGTTCAACAGTTGTGCACTTGTGCCAATTAATTCTGCCTTGAGGACCTTGACAATTTGAAAGTGTCTCCTTTGGGCCCTGATTAAGCCAAGGCATGATAAAGCAAAGCAAACTATTGCTTGGGTTTGATATGAATATGTTAATGAGTTTATACGTTGTTTGACTGGCTTGGTAAATAAATCATTTGAAAATAAGGATTCCAAACTTAGTTGCTGACTGCTGTTAAAGTGAGCCACTAAGGTGATTTGCAGGCCCTTGTTGTTCTTAACTAACATATTTGGGTAGTGTTCATCTCCACATTTATGGTTGCACAAAATTATATTGTATTAATATTTCATGAATCCATGGAGTGCTTGTTTGTGTCACATCCAAGGTTCGAAAAACCGGAACCGGGCCAAATCCTGGCCGCCGGGCGGAACCGGTAACCGGCTGTTCTTTTCAATTGTGTTGCCATCACTGCAGTTAATTAGTTGTCATTCCCTGCTGTTCTTTTCAACATATTCAATTTTAAATGGTTATAGCTGGGATGAATGGGTTGCAAGTGACCGTTTATTGAAATTGACTGAGGAGAATGTCCGCAAACAACAAGAGCTTGAAAAGAACCAGGCAGTTGACAAAAACATCAAGTCTGGACGGTCAACTCAGCATAAGCCAAAAGGCTCTAATGGTGAGCACCCCACCTCCTTCCCTGTCTTGTTTCTTTAGGAACTGTGGCATTTGCTTTATGTCTGGCTTGTAGATTTTACTCCCATCCATGACAAATTGCTTGTAACATGAACTAATGTTATATTGTTAGTTAAAAGTAAAGTCTCTATCCAGTTCATGAATCATTTCTAGATTAGGGCCATTAAGAATATTCTTTTTAGGAACAGTTGTGCCAAATGATTATTTTCACTGCTTTCTGTGGCTGTGGGGTGGCGTGCTGCTATGAAGAATTCATGTTTTATTGATAGGAACATCATCTTTGAGATGCCTAGTTTGGAGTTAAAAGAATAGAAAAACCAAATGGCAAGAATTGCAAATGATGGAATGGCTATAAGTCTATAACTGAACATCTTGATCATCATTGACAGATGAAGCCCAAATTGCACCCTGAGGGTATACTTGTGAAGTAAAATGAAGTTATGATCCATTGTTGGGGTAATGTTGCGATAGGTGGTGAAACAGTTTTTGGTAATAGACAAGTTCGTGGTTACTTATTTGTGTACTGATGCGTGTAGGGTGGCATTTAGATACTTTCCATACCTTTGTTCATATCTGTATAGTTATGATTATATTTTTCTTGAAATTTGTCTTACCTGGCTATCGGATTTGCATTCAGCAGATGCTAAAGCTGATAAAGAGGACACTAAGGTCTTTGGTAAGTTCACTTTTCTTTTTAGCAAAAATCTTTGTATCATTTGTTTCTCTCTATATATTCTGTTGTGCATTTGTCTGCTTCAACCTGCTGCTTCTTATTTGCACAATACATATTCTAATATCTTTGTGATGTTGAAATTCCAGTCAAGGGGAAGAAACGCAAGAGTCAGCTTGGGACCGAGGTGGCTATCATTCCCGAACATGTTGCATTGTGAAGTATTTGATTTTTCATGAAGTTCATGTTCTATGCATTTTCCTTATCCAGTATGATACTACAGTTATGCTTTTTGATATACTATTATTAAATTAGTGTCATTTTGCACTTCTTTGCTCTTGCAAGATGCTAATACTTTTCTATTATTTATTTTATATTATTTGGCACCATTGGCAAGGATATGTTGCTTTGTTATCTTTTGCAAACAATGGAATATTGTGTATGAAGGTGCACTTGTACTTTTCTTGATTGCATAGAGGGCCCATAATTCTTATTTACCAGTACAACGCGGTTTGGTAGTTCTGTCCATTTGGCAGGGATGCAGGGTAAATCTGTATGGGCTGAAAAAAAATCGTTCCCAGGTTAAAATTATCTGATTTGTACCTTTTTAAGCATGGGTTACATTTTCTCCATAACATTAACATATCTTGAATTTTCCTTGTATAAGGACAAGTCTATCCTTTCTTCACAATTTCCCTACTCTTAATGATTATTGGCCAATTCACGATGGTGTCCTCTTTCATGCTGCTTCCTTTAACATTGACTCCAAAATCTAATTTTTGGACTTCATGATGACCAACAACATTAGCCAACAGCTAAGTGTGTAAAAAGAAGAGTGCTGAGAAACTTTGCATACTTGTTCATGTTAACTAGAACCATCATTTTAACCAGTATGAATTTATGGTCCACCTAATGCAAGGAGACTGATAGCTTCGATGTTTCAGGCTTTCAGCTATCTTTGGCACATTGGCAGATTGTAACGGACCATTTTACATAGTCTAATCAGGTTGCTTGTGACATTTTTTGTCAGATCCGGATTTTGCCAACCCAGAATCCTTTGTGATTTCCACCGCACTATTCCCTGGATCAGTAAATAGTGCTCACAAATACGTTATTGTATATCAAAATCATATCTTGTGAAAGCGTAAATAATATAGTAATAACTTACACATGGGCCGGTCAGGTCAAAATTATTAAAATGCAACAGCGGAAACAAAACTTCACATAGGTGGAACTCTCAGGACACGCCCACCAACAATCAACTAGGGTTCACGACCAAGTTTTTGGTCTCATCGCCTTTCAGCTCTGTCGACTCTTTTAGATGACTATAGAGCTTGCCTTTCTCCTTACGGAATAATGATAATTGAGCAACAATGAGTATGGAGGTACTCAGAAAGTCACAACACAGAATACAATAATAATAGATGCAAGACTGTCAAATGGATGGAGGCTTGATGTTCTTTTATTTGCTAAAGGTATTATTTTCGAAGTTATAATAAATAGGAAATTCTCAGAGACTTAGCAGTTTTAATTAAATAAGATTTTCTAAATTTTTTTGGGAGAATGAAGTAATAATACTAGTGCAGGTTATATCCACCTGTTATAGCGCATGGTCACCTTCACTGTATGCTAGTTTAGGGTTACATCTGCCTATTATAATCATTGGGTTGCATCCGCCCAAGGGAAATAAATTTAGGGCTACATCCGCCCGACGAGTTTTCATTCCACCCACATAGTTTTAGAAATAGGCACTAACCCAAGTAAGTTCTCATGCCCGCCCATGATCGTGGGCATAGCTGTTCAAACAGTTTTCACTCTGTAGAGATCGTACACTTTACACACAAGAGGTAATCATTTTGTTATGTTTCACACATTTTCACCACAAGACCTTTACATTGCATCTCCTCAGCGAGGCCATACCCACTAAGATTTCTACTGCTATGTTGCTACATCTTTGCACCTTCACGTCAATGGCCTCCACCTGCTCATTTGACCGTGTGCTATCGGATGGCGTAACTCACACTAGGTCGATACAAATTAGTTGGCTTGGCCAGGTTCGTAAAGTTATCTGGGCGGTGCTCCCACAAACCACAATATCTTATGCCATATCTGCACCAACCACTCTTACCATATGCTTAGATAAGTAAAGCAAGTTTTAAGGTTTTTGAGAAGTATAAAGTGGAGTATAATTAAGCAATTATCTATAGAAAATTTAACTATGAATAAGTGCGAATATAATTCTCGTAACAAAGAAAAGTATTCAATTTGATATTTTTAAATAAAATAATTTGCATTAAAAAGTTGGGTGCAATATAATCAAAGTAATGGCTTGCCTCGCTCAATTTACCGCGGCCTTGATCTTACTCAAAGCCTCTCAATCAATGATCTTGAAACTTTTGGTCTTCATCTTTATCCAAATGTTGATGCCGCTCGAGTTGTTGCTTCTTCGGGACTCCTAACTTCTAATTACGTGATAAACCATCGAAAACCAAATAAATCCAAGGAACATTTGAAAGTCCAAATAATCCGAAATAAACTTAATTGAGTTTCCTTAAGACTAAGATGGTGATATGAGATAAGATTTAGCGAGTGCGGGGTAAAGATGGAGTTAAACGAATTTGATTTGATTTCAAATTTCCAATTTCAATTTAAATTTAAAATCAAATTTTGCTCAATTCAATTTCCATTTGCTTTGGTTTTTGATCCATGATTTCCTTTTTATTATTTGATTTGAATTGACAACCAAATCAAGAATCTCAATGAACGCTGAAATTTTTGAAAGCAACAAAAGATTTTAAAATTTTCACAATTATAACTTTCCCAAATTTGGGGTGTTACATTTTTGTAACATATATATGACTCTACCTCGGTTGATTCAGGAAAAGGAAAGAAGATCATCAGAGAGTCTCATAATGTCACAGTTTCCTTTGACACTAAAGAAGCAACTTGTTGATGATTGGGAGTTTGTCACGCAGCTGGGGAAGGTATTCAATTCTTTGACTGCACTGTCTTTATATATGTATGTCTAAATTGCATTCCGTCTTGCTTGTTAAATTGTAGTTAAATACTGTATTTCAGTTGGCATGGAAATAATATGTATAACAATGGAAAGGGTACGTATCAAATGGGAACAAGCCTTAAAATAAGAGAATGAACTAGCAATCTTGACCATTGGATACGATGGACATATCCATACCATCCAAACAGGATCCAATAATTGAGATTTGAATTCCTATTTTTCTACTTTAAGCGTACTTCCTACTATACACATTCTCCTAAAGAAAGCCTAGTTTTACTAAGCATCCCGTAGTGCTTGGTGGGCATTATGAGCCCCATTGTTTTCTTGCATTCAATTTCTTACCTGCATGTACCTATGTGTGTATCTTTGGTGTATTTCGTGTTAATATATGGAATTGGGTTTTATCATTTTTGAACATGAACGATGTCTACATTTTTTTTCATGTTGGATATAATTGTAAGAAACTAAGGATACTACTACCTATTAAAAACTAAATGTATTGTAGCATTTCAAGTCACCAGTCTTGGACTTGGAATGCCACTTGTTAGAAAACTATGGATAAGATATGTGCTTCCTGCATTGTCAGCATCCAAAGGTTACGTCTGTTGTTCTCATCAATTTCCTTTCATAAAAGGAGAAAACTATATTTTCTTTGTTCAATTGTTGTTATAGTCTTGTGGGCTGAATCTCATTGCTTGGTTCAATTATTTTCAGGAAATTATATTTGATATAAATTCATCACATAAGCCTGAGCATTTTCCTTGTCCTGCAGCTTGTAAAACTACCTCGATCCCCCACTGTTGATGATATTCTAAAGAAGTATTTGGAGCACCGAACAAAGAAGGATAACAAGTGAGTATTCTACATTGACATGAATTCTGATTTATTAGGGATATTTTTGTTTCTAGTCACATGTGCAGTCATGTAATAGTTTACTGAAATTGTGAGGCCCCTTTTTAACTTAATGTTACCTTATTTAATTATGCAACGGTTTAACTGCATAATTCTAGAGCATCATACTGTCATATATATTGATGATTCAGTTATTATATGCCTGGTGGTTTGGATGCTTTCTTCCCATCAGGATTGCTAACAGTTCATATCAGGCTTCCAAGTTCCAACCTTGAATATTATTTTTCCGTTTGGACAGCTTTCATGTTTAGATGTAGCAAGGGCTTGTAGTTCATCTGATCTGCTTTGTCCATGGTAGTGATTTGTTACAAACATGCAGCAGAAACCAAGATAAATACTTAGTATTCATGTGTCATTCTTTTTAGTCATATTAACATGACAAAAAATCAGTGTTCACCAAGGCACTAGGCGCTAGTCGGGCGGCAGACTGGCTCCTAGTGCCTGATCGCCGCTTAAGCGGGCTAGGCGGGCTCCTAGGCGGGAAAAATTGGCTAAGCAAGCAAGGCGGGAGGGTGGCACCTAGCGTCTAGATGGCTGCCTTGGGGCACAAAAAAGGTCAATTGACCTCTTGCTAGATCAAATCTGCTAATTTATCTTCAGTATGGTGAATCTTCCAACAGCTTAAGCTAATGAAGAACAGTTGTTTTAATTATTCATGTCACTAGCTACAATTATGCAAATTCTGTTCTTGTGCAATAGTGTTTTAAGTTTCATTTAATTCTGGTCCAAAGCTATTTATGTCATCTGTCAAGCATTGTTTTGTTCAAGTTTTTGTGCTATTTCCGTTGCCAGTATCAAGTGTTGCTTTCTTCACAAACTCTATTATAGCTTTACTATCTTTTGTATTGAAGGATAAATGACTCTTATGCTGAGATTTTGAAAGGATTACGCTGTTACTTTGATAAAGCGTTGCCTGCAATGCTTTTATATAAGAAAGAGCGGCAGCAATATACTGAAGAAGTTAAAGGTGATGTTTCGCCCTCAACTGTATATGGAGCTGAGCATCTACTGCGCCTTTTTGGTATGTCCAATTCGTCCATTACATGAGATTGTAAATATGAAGCTTGAGTGTATTGCAATGGCTCATGGGCTTATATAGTATATGAGACACACAAGGATTCAAACCCTAGACTATGAAATGACCTAAATACTCTTAACAACCCCCTCAAATGTAAGGCATATGCAATAGCATTACATTTGAAAAGAATTAACACTAAAATAGGGAAAATCCAAAATCCATGTCTTGAAGACGTCGTCATAGCGTGCAGCTATTCAAAAATTGTATTAGAAAGATTGCCTCCCTTCCAAAATCATGAGGCGGCCCATAAAGCACAAAGTGCAGGGGCTGAGAAGGTAGAGGTAAGCGGGAGTAACGTCGACCGCGCTAACATAACGAAAAGGATATGGAAGGTGACACAAGTAGAGAGCTGTGAAATCAAGCCGAAGAGAGAGATAGAAATATAACAGCACAGATCGAAGCCTAAGACGGCGACGGCGTAGTGCACAAAAAGCGCAATAGAGGCACGGTGCAGAAGAAATGCGGCGGCCTTAGAAGCTCAGGCGGCGGTTTAAAGAGAAGCGGCGGGATCATAAAGACTTTTACGATCTACAGCAGCTCAAAGAGAAGAGCGGTGACTGCGGCTATGCGAAAGGAAGGAGGACCACAGACCGTGACTAGCAAAGCAATCGACATGATTTGACAAAGATTTTGTGGATTAGCACGGTTTTAACGAACTGAAAGATAGATACTACGGACTTGGATGGACACAACGGAAGACTCAAAAGATAAATACTTGCAGCGGATTATAGCGGAAGTCCCACCAACTCCCCTTCTCACTCCCTAAAACCCAAACTCCCACTCCCACCTCACTCCCCCTCCCTCTCAGCACCTCTCCCTCTCTTCACCACCAGCCGGGGGAGGCCAGAGAGGAGGGAGAAGCCGGTGGTGGTGGCCAGGATCCAGCACAACGAACATTGGGCGCGGGAGGTGGAGATGACCGAAGATGTCCGGCCCAAGCAACGGCGACCGAGGCGGGCGCGGCCGGATTCGCCCAGATCCGGCTGGAGGCGAGCGCGGGCCGGCGGCGTGAGCAGAGGCATGGATCCATGGCGGTGGCCGCTAGATTCGAGGCGGCGGCGGCTGGATCCATGGCGGCGGTCGCTGGATCCGAGGCGGCTGCGGCTAGATCCAAGGCGGCGGCCATATCTAGAAGGGCAGCGGCGACCCCAAGGGCGGCAGCTTGAGAAGGCAACGGCCTGGGAAGGGCAGAGGCGCCCAGATTCGGGCGGGGCGAGGCCAGCGGTGGTGTGGCGCGGTGGCCAACAAGGATGGTCGCCCCCGGGATTAGCTCCTCCCGGGGGCAGCAGCGGAGGGTTCAATCGGAGGTGAGTTAGATTTGAAACCTAAGCTCTAATACCATATAAATATGAAGCTTGAGTATATTGCAATAGTCCATGGGCTTATATAGTACATGAGACACGGGCTTATATAGTACATGAGACACACAAGGATGCAAACACTAGACAATAGGAAATAACCTAAATACCCTTAATAGAGATATCTTGTGTCTCCGATTTATCCTTTCATATGGTTCCTCAGTTTGATATTCTTCAGAAGGCTTTATAGTGCATGAGCCTATAAAATAATTATGTTTGATGTTACCTTATTATTTTATCTGACTTGTCTTGATCAACTGTCAGCCAGTGGTAGCAACATCTACTATACTTAGTAATTTAGTATTGTTGGTTTAACTGATAGGATGCTTAGTATACTTCTTGGTGGTAATGAAGTCTTAATCCTCCTATAAAGCTACAAAACAAACTTATTGAAGTGTGCTGTTGGATGACCATCCAATGGCGAATTCTTCTTAGCATTATTATCTAGAACTCACCATGAGGCTCTAGAGTCTCCAGTTGCATGAAATAAATGTAAGGCTAGCATTTGTAATTGCATTGACTTGGTAGGAAAGATGAGGGAAAGGCCAGGCCTTTTCATATCCATGTACGATGGTTTTGATTTCCTGTTGACGCTACAAAAATCCCTCTTCATGCATTCATCATTATCTTATTTTTTACTCATGGTATACATATACTATTATCATTTCATTTCTTTTTCTGTTTCTTTTGTCTCCTAGAGATTAGTGCATAGTCTATAACTGAGCTGCTGCCTATGATCAAGTAATGTGTACCAAGGTAAAATGGCTTTATGACAGCTATCGCATTTAAGCCTACTTTGTCCATCACACTTGAATATTAAAAAACTACATTGTCTACTTAAACCTGTTGCAACAACACGGGCCATAGTTTAGTGTGCACTAAAGCCCAAGGCATCATCAGGTCATCCCTATTGGTGGATGTTATCAACTATCCATTTAGGTAGATAGGGTTGGGGAGTATCCTGTGTGCACTCCCGTCTAAAACACGCCTTTGCATACCCTCCTGTTCGAGCACCACACTGTTGGCCCAGACCCTGGAGATAACTCACACATGGCTTCTTCCTCTCTCTTGCTGTAACTGCCTAGCATTTGGGTGAACATGAGAGCTTTTGGCGATGCTGCAACTGCCTAGCGTCTGGGTTTTCTTCTTGCGTTATCTCACTGAAGCTAACAATGATACAATTAAATACACATGGTAGGCAACAACCTGCCTCCTAACTCTAATGCATGCCACAAAGATAGGAACTTAACAACACGCACCCACAGACGAGTAACAGCTCTGACTGGTTCTTACTACTTCGTGCATACTGGACGTTACACCTACATGCACGGACATGCAGCACGTCCCACTCATGATGTAACAGACCCATAACACAATGCATTGACACGTGACCACATCTAATGTGCAACAAGAAGATTGATCTAACATACACGAACGTGAAAGATTCTTTAAAACTGGAGAATAAAGAGGCATAATCAGTTTACCATCCTGCAACTTTCTTTCTTTTTTCTGAGTCAGGAGATGAGCCCCAATTTCATTAAGGAAATTGATCATTACAGAGTTCCAACCGCAAGGAAAAAAGAGAAACTGATTAAATTTTGATGAGCTGACTACCCACACCACCAAACTAAATCATCATCACCACTTAAGGATGTGTGACATAGCAGCCAACCACATCTAACACTCAGCTAGTCGTTGGAACGAAGAGAGATGAAATGACTTTAATTGATGTTTCAGTGGCTGCATCCACAACATCATTGTTACAAAATTATCCTGGACTATCTCTCTCGGATCACCCAAGCACAACTTCTCAGCACCGTGCGACGTGATCTCTTGTGGGACCCGGCATCCTGACGAAGTGACGAGACACGCCTTATCTTGCGTGAACCCTCTGCTTCTTACCCTTGACGTCAACACAGCAATCCTCTGCCCTCTTGCTCTTGACGTGATGACAATACGAAGCACCAAACAGCAGCACTACGTCGTGGACATCACATGCATCTCAAGCCTTTTGTTGTCTCCCTTCTTTTCTCTATTGCTTCTCAATCTCTCTCCTTTATTTCTTTTCTTCTCACACGTCTTACATTGCATTGCCTTGCATGGCTTTTAAAGGGACTACACAACCCGACTCAACATCAAAACGGACTCAATACTCTCATGTGGAAACAGAAACGACGCAGCGTATACAACTCGTATACGTATACGCGGCAAGAGGACTCATATACGTAAACTCGGATACGGTAAAAACAAGGTTACTTCTAACAATCACCTCCTTAATCTATTTTTTCATCTTGATCATGTCGATCTTCTCTCTTACTTCCGCTTCTTCCTTGCATGCCTGCTTGGACTAGAGCACATGCTCCTGCTTCCTCCATGAGCACCTCCTCTCATTATCGTGTGCCATTACTTTCGACTACTGTCCTTTACGCTGTGCTTCCTCGCCACCTCGGGACCCATCTCCGACTTCCTTCTGCTACCCATGTGAGAGCTCCTCTTGAGTGTCTGCTCGCCATGCCATGCTAGCTGCATGTGGTCGGTGCCGACCACCCAAGCCATCACTTCACTCCTCTCCGCCTGCACACGCTCATTCAGAGTTGGCTGCATGCCTATACGCGCCTCCTGCGTCGTTCGCTATGACCATGCCATGCTTGCCATGGTCGCTCCTCGTTACAATCATGCCTTCTGCCCTGTCTTGCTTCCTTGCTGACTCAGTCCCCTTCCTCATTACGACTTCTTGTGCGTCAGGCTTGCCTCCTGCTGCCTTTGCACCTCGTCTATTTGTGCCTCTCTCCACCCAAACCTGTTTACAAGTTTTTAAAAGAATCTTGTACAACCGATTTGAAGATCTCTTCGCCTTCATCAACAAATCTTTGTTCTTGTCATACACGCAAGAACTCATCCTCCAGCACCACCTTGCACCCTCTCTCCGTCATCTGCCCGAGATTTAGTATGTTGTTGCATAGACTTAGTATATAATAGATTCCTGTCAACAACTTCTTATCTCCGTTCCTGCATTGCAGCGTCATCGTCCCTTTACCCTTTATCTCCATCATGGAGCCATCGCCAAACTTGACCTTTCCCCAAATCTTCTCGTCGAGCTTGTGAAACATGGAGCGATCTCCCGTCATGTGGTTGCTTGCTCCATTATCCAAGTACTATTGATCCGTATGATCATGGATTCCTTCCTTCGTGCGTAGTTTTAGAACTACGTTCTTCTCATTCAGTTCTAACATGACCAACTCCTTTTCAACATATGAGGAGAGAAGTACTAGCTCTCCGTCATTTTCGTCTTCGTCTTTGGCAAGATTTACTTCCTCGTCCTTCTTCTTGCTCTTGCAATCCAATGTAAAGTGTCCAAACTCGTTACAATTGAAGCACTTTTTATTGCTGCGGCATCTTATCGTGTAGTGCCCGTATTCGTCACATTCAAAGCACTTGACATGTGACAAATCATAGGATCTCTCACCACATCCTTGCCCAGCATTGTCTCCACGGCCACCCCTGCCGCCCCGACCACTCTGGCCACCACGACCGCGCCACCTCCCGCGGTTGTATGATGAGCCACGACCATCTCTTGGATCTCCCCTTACTAGCAATGTCTGCTCGTTGTGAGATCCCTGCTCCTTGCGCGACTGAAACCCCTTCAGCAACTCCTCATGCGCCTTGAGAGATCTGATGCTCTCTATCTTCTTGTCCAGATCAGGGGAGTACATAAGTGTTGTGACAACAGGTATGTACTTCGCCGGAAGCACGCGCAGGTACTTCTTCACCGCCACAGATACCTCTATCTTGTCGCCAAGAGAGTTAATCTGATTGTACAACGAACTCAGCTTGCCGGCGAACTCGTCCACCGACTGGTTTTCTTCCATCTTCAGATTCTCGAACTCACTCCGCAAATTTTGGAGCCGCACCTCCTTGACACAATCAACTCCTTAGTGCATCGTCTGAAGCGCCTTCCACGCTTCCCGTGCCGTTTCCTTGCCGATGAGCTGATGCATCATCGTGTCTGGCACCGCCTGGTAGATGAGGGCAAAAGCCGCTTGATCTACTTTGTCGTCCATCTCCTTGTTCTTCCCCTTCAGATCGACTATACCCCAGAGTCCCTGAGCGTGCATGTTCGCCTTCATCTTCATTGCCCACACCGGGTAGTTGTCGATCGTCAGGAGAGGATATTGGAGGGAGATTAACCCACCCTGAGCCTTCGCCTTGTCACCCATGCTTTGATACCACTTGTTACAAAATTATCCTGGACTATCTCGGATCACCCAAGCACAACTTCTCAGCACCGTGCGTAGGGATGTAAACGAGCCGAGCTCGAGCGAGCTTGACCTAGCAAGCTCGAGCTCGGTAGAAACTCGAGCCGAGCTCGAGCGAGCCTAAGATCGACATCGAACTTTAAGCTGGGCTCGAGCTCGGCTCGGACCAAACTCGAGCTCGGGCTCGTGTAGGACAAAACTCGAGAGGGACTGAGGGAGTACCTGCGGGCTGCGGCGGCTGGATCCGGGTCGAGGAGGGGCGGCGCCGGCAGGGGAGAGGAGGGGCGCCGGGGGGGAGGAGAGGCGGCGGCGGCGGGGGAGAGGAGGGGCGCCGGGGGACGAGAGGTGGCGGGGGGTGAAGGGGGGGCGGCGTGGGGGGCGAGGAGGGGGACGGGGGCTGCGGCGGGGGGTGAGGAGGGGCGTCGGGGGGGGGGGCGACGAGGGTGGGGGGCGGCCGGCGGCGGGGGAGGAGGAGCGGCGGGGGAGAGGAGGGGCGGCGGGTGGGGGGCGACGAGGGGGACAGAGGGAGGGGGCGACGAGGGGGACGGGGTGGGGGGCGGCCGGCGGGGGGCGAGGAGGGGCGGGGGCGGCGAGGAGGGGTGGGGGGCCAGGAGGGGCGACGACGAGGGCAACCGGCCAACCGGGCAGCGGAGGCGGGTAGGGGAGAGGAGGGAGGGGGCCTGGCGCCTGGCGCCCTGGCGTGGCCCGCGCCTGGCTGGCCGCCTGCGCCTAGGAATCTGGGATGGAGTGGGGGATTTTGAGAGGAGAGGCGGGAGGGGGTGTGGCCGTGTGGGGGAATTGGGGAGGGTAAAAAAATCTTAAGCTCGCGAGCTATTCGAGCTCGGCTCGTTAAAGCTCGCGAGCTTAAGATGAAGCTCGAATTCGGTTTGTTTGGAGCTCGAGCCAAGCTCGAATCGAGTCTAGAGCGAGCCAAGCTCGAGCAGCTCGCGAGCCTCGAGCTTTTTTTACAGCCCTAACCGTGCGACATGATCTCTTGTGGGACCCGGCGTCCTGACGAAGTGACGAGACACGCCTTATCTCGTCTGAGCCCTCTGCTTCTTGCCCTTAACGTCAACACAGCAGTCCTCTGCCCTCTTGCTCTTGACGTGATGACAATACAAAGCACCAAACTGCACCACTACGTCATGGACATCACATGCATCTCAAGCATTTTGTTGTCTCCCTTCTTTTCTCTATTGTTTCTCAATCTCTATCCCCCCCCCCCCCCCCCCCCTTATTTTTTTTTCTTCTCACACGTCTTACATTGCATTGCATGGCTTTTAAAGGGACTACACAACTCGACTCAACATCAAAACGGACTCAATACTCTCACGTAGAAACGGAAACGACACAGCGTATACAACTCGTATACGTATACGCGGCAAGAGGACTCGTATACGTAAACTCGGATACGGTAAAAACAAGGTTACTTCTAACAATCATCATTTCATTGACTTCATCATGTTATGTTGGATACTCTGTTTGATGTAGTTTGAACTCCTGTTTCTATTATTAGAAACAGGAATGGTTCCTCTCTCTCACGTGCGCGTGTACACACACCCAACCCTGACAACCTAACACAGAAACGACACAGCATGTACCCCCAAACATTCCTCCAGAGTCTACACAGGGAGAGCACCACAGTTTCTAGCAAGCAGAAAAGGTGCAAAATATGAGCCTTCAACAATTCTCTAGGAGCCCGTGCTTGCATCCGTTAAAAGCTTCAATTGTCACCCTCCACAGTTGTCTGGAGACCAGTCTGAAGGTTTCACCCAGGTCTTCTTTCTGTGAGCCCGCCCAAAACTCAATCCAACGACAAACACTAAAGGGACCTGCATGGGCTCAGCAGCAATTTTGCCTTGTAAACAAGCCATGTTTCTTGTCCTCCAAAGGGAGCAGGACAGTAGCCATACCTACTGCACTATCTTTCTAGTTTTATGAGGAAACTTGTTCAACCAACTACTACAGAGTTTCTAAACTGAATTGGGATATTTGCCAATACCAAAATCACAATTGACAACATACATAACGAGCTAGTGGGCAGTGTAAAAACAGATGATGTATAGTTTCATTAGAGCTCCAAAGTTGCAAGTTTTGACCCTTTACAACCTCCTCAGAAGGTCATCGTTTGTCAGAATACTAATTCTGATTATGAGCCACAAAAACAACTTGATATAAAAATGACTTGAATTTCCACCAGTGTTTGCATGTAAAAATGATTTGTTGAGCTGAAGTGCCATATAAAAAGAATGAACAGAGAATTTTCTTTTGGCATCTAAAATCCAACTAGCTTAGCTTGATGTTCATCTAAAATCCAAACTAGCTTATCTTGATGTTGAGTGAGATTTACATTGGCATCTGCAACCTGTAGGTCAAGCCACATTTTAGTCTTGCCCCAAAACAGCCTCCTGAACCTCATACACCCCAGCCTTCCTCAAAGACCCTAGCCAAATTTATAATTTTTCATGGGAGGTTGAATTGCGTAATCTGGGAAACCGACTAGTCAGGTAGGTACTAGGTATCACCCAACCAGATGTCCTCCCAAAATCCAATCCTTTCACCATTTCCTACCTTTTCTTACAGAGAGCATAGTACAAGTTTTTTATCATCATAAGACCTGACAATGTTCGCCTTGGCGTTAGGCGGGCGGTAGGGGGCCGCCTAGTGCCTAGGCGGCCGAACAGAATTGCCTTGGTGTGAGAAAAGAGGAAGGAAACTCGCCTCTTTGGCTTGCAAGCTGCAAGCTCAAAGCAACTCGCCTCTTCGGTCTGCATTCCTCATTCCTCAAAACAGATCTGGAGGCGGTGGGGTCGGCGGAGGGTAGGTGGTGGACGTGGGTAGGCGGAGGGAGGATGCGCTGCCGAGGGAGACGAAGAGGAGGGGGAGGGCTACGAAGAGGAGATGCGGCGGGACCAGAGGAGGTGGCCGAGGGATGTGGCGGAGGAGGGGAGCTCGGGGCGGAGGCCGGAGATGCGGAAGGAGGCGTAGGATGGGAGTGTCGGGAGGATGTTACTTTGTGAGGGCGATGGTGACGGGGAACCACGGGCGGCTACGCACGACGGGGAACCGCGGGCGGCGACGCATGACCGGGAACTGCGGGCAACCACGATGGGGAACAGCAGGCGACGGCGTGCGACGGGGAACCGTGGGCGATGGTGACAGGGAACAGAGGGTGACGGCGGGCGAATCTCCTCACGCGACCTCACCTTTTCACTTTCCCCCCATGTGCCTAGTGCTGCCTACGACCACCTAGATCCGCCTCGGGCCGTCAAGAGCTACTTCGAGCGCTGCTCCATAACGCCCAGATCTGCTGCGCATTGACCGCCTTGCGTCGCCTCAGTCCGCCTACGATCGGCGTTGACCACCTAGGCGGCTCAACTGCCCAAGGGAGCGCCTCTCCCCGAATCGCGGCAAAGACCTTGCGCCAGATCCTAGGCAGCCTATGATGAATAAGTCCCTGTACTGTGGTCTTTGTGGGGCTGTGGTAGTTTTTGTTTTTTGACTGCTTTAGGACAGCATCTGCTTTTAGGACAGCATCTGCTTTTGCTTTAGGACAACATCTGCTTTTAGGACAGCATCTGCTTTTAGGACAGCATCTGCTTTAGGACAGCATATTGACCGCTTTAGGACAGCATCTAGGATAGCATCTTAGCATATGCTTGGCTGGTTCTCAGCCTATAAATTTGTATCCCCAACCCCTCAGGTTGGCATGGCATTGTGTGAGCAATAAACAAGAAAACTTGCCCCATCTCCTAGTGTCATCCTCTCCATGAGAGTAAGGATCTTGCTATCACCAAGAGCAAGAGTCCAGCGAGTAACAAGTGGTATCAGAGCCTTAATATCCTGTAGCCTGAGCATCTCCTGCTCATCTCCTTCTCCGGCCTCGCAGCAGCCCCAGCCGGTAGCAGCTCCGGCTGTCCCCGCTCACTCCTCTCCGGAGACGGGCAGCAGCTCGCCAGAAGCAGCCCTCTCTCCACGCAACAGCCCCCCAGTAGCGCGCCATGTCCGCAGGGCAGTCTCAGCGCTCGGTCGCCTCGAGCATGCGGCGTCAGCAGACGGCCGAGCTCGTCGCGGCAGAGCAGCGCGAGCGAGCGGCGGCAGAGACCGCTGCGGCGGCGGAAAGGGCGTCAAGGCTGGCAGCGGCGGAGCTGGCAGCAGCCAGGGCGGAGGTGGAAGCAGCGGCGGCGGCAGATGCAGCGTGTGCGGCAGCAGCAGAGGTCAAGGCTCTGCGCGGCAGCAACAGCAACTCTGGCTCTGTTGATGACAGCGCCGACGCGGACCCTCAGCTGCTGGAGAGGGAGGCAGCGCAAGGGCGAACGGCGCAATGGGCAGCCGCGCACGCCCACGAGCGCGGCGGCAGCCCAGACAGGCGCGGACGCGCCGGCGGCGCTCCTGAAGGAGGCGCACACGGCGATGGCGCTCCTGGAGGAGGCACGCACGGCGGCGGCGTACGGGTCGACGGAGAGCGCGGCCCTCACAGGCAACGCGGCTCTCTCTCCCCGGTTCGGTACCGTGGTCACCACGAGTACCAGGCTGTCGTCAGGGACGTCGGCCCCGGCGGCGGGTGGCCTACCCTCACCAAGACCAACTACGTCGAGTGGGCTGCGGTGATGAGGGTGAAGCTCCAGGTGCGGCATATGTGGGATGCAGTCCGGTACGGCGACGTCGACTACGACCAGGATCGACGGGCGCTGGATGCTCTCATCGCTGCAGTCCCGCCCGAGATGCAGTTCTCGCTTACCAACAAGCGGACTGCCAAAGAGGCTTGGGACGCCATCGCTGCAGCACGCATCGGCAGCGACCGCGCCCGCAAGTCTACACTGCAGGCACTACGCACGGAGTGGGAGAACCTGGCCTTCAAGCCAGGTGAGGACGTTGATGACTTTGCTCTCCGTCTCAACACTCTGTTGCAGAAGTTGGTGCAGTTCGGTGACGATACCTACGGCGAAGAGAGAGCTGTGGAGAAGCTCTTCCGCTGCGTCCCCGAGAAGTACAAGCAGATGGCCCGCTCGATCGGGTCTCTGCTGGACCTCTCCACGATGACCATCGAGGAGGCGTTGGGTCGCCTCAAGGTCGTCGACATTGATGAGCCACAGCGCCTCTCGGGACCCGTCACCATTGGCGGGAAGCTCCTCCTCACTCGGGAGCAGTGGGCTGCCGGCCAAGGTGACAGGAAGAAGGGGGAGCCTTCTTCCGCGGCAGGCGGTCGCAAGCATGGCAAGCGCGGTAAGCCGCGCAAAGACGCCCAGGCAGGGGCACGAGGAGGCGCCCAGGGCGGCGATGCTGGCAAGCAAAAGCCGGCACGAGACGACTCTTGCCACAACTGCGGCAAGCTTGGTCATTGGGCCAAGTAGTGTCGACAGCCACGACGCGGCCAGGCCCACGTCGCGCAAGCGGAGGAGGAGCAGCCGGTCCTGTTCATTGCTCATGCGAGCATCGAACTACCTCCAGCGGCACCGGCCGCAGTGGCTCTCCTCCACCTTGACGAGCCAAAAGCACACGCCCTCCTCGGCGACAGTTCCGGCAATGACAAGACCGACGGGTGGTGCCTCGACACCGGCGCCACCCACCACATGACCGGGCGGCGGGAGTTCTTCTCCGAGCTCGACTCAGGCGTTCGAGGCACCGTCAAGTTCGGCGACGCCTCCGCCGTGGAGATCAAGGGCGTCGGCTCTGTCGTCTTCGTCGCCAAGACTGGCGAGCACCGGCTGCTCACCGGCGTTTACTACATCCCCGATCTGCGGAACTCCATCAGCTTGGGACAGCTGGATGAGAACGGCTCGCGTGTCGAGATCGAGCACGGGGTGCTGCGGATTTGGGATCTTCGACGCCGCCTCCTTGCCAAGGTAACCAGAGGCGCAAATCGACTCTACACTCTTCACGTGCAGGTGGCACAACCCCTCTGTCTCGCAGCTCGTCAGGACGACGAGGCGTGGCAGTGGCACGAGCGCTTTGGGCACCTTCACTTCGAGGCCCTGAAGCGGCTCAGTGCCACGGAAATGGTGCGAGGCCTGCCGTGCCTTGACCATGTGGAGCAGCTCTGCGACGTCTGCGTGTTGATGAAGCAGAGGCGACTCCCCTTTCCCCAGCAGGCGAGTTTCCGAGCCAAGGAGAGGCTCGAGCTCGTGCACGGGGACTTGTGTGGCCCGGTGACACCGGCCACACCGGGAGGACGACGCTACTTCCTGCTGCTCGTCGACGACCTCTCCCGCTACATGTGGGTGATGGTCCTCAGCAGCAAGGGAGAGGCTGCGGACGCCATCAGGCGCACGCAGGCTGCTGCGGAGGCGGAGTGCGGCCGCAAGCTGCGCGTGCTGCGCACAGACAACGGCGGCGAATTCACGGCGGCTGAATTCGCGTCGTACTGCGCTGATGAGGGCATTCAGCGTCACTACTCCGCGCCGTACAGCCCGCAGCAGAACGGCGTCGTCGAGCGGCGCAACCAGACGGTTGTGGGGATGGCTCGGGCCCTCCTCAAGCAGAGGGGGATGCCGACTGTCTTCTGGGGAGAGGCGGTGGTGACGGCCGTCTACATCCTCAACCGCTCGCCTACCAAGGCGCTCGACGGCAGGACGCCGTACGAGGCTTGGCATGGGCGCAAGCCGGCGGTCTCCCACTTGCGGGTCTTCGGCTCCCTCGCGTTCGCCAAGGAGCTTGGCCACATCGGTAAGCTCGACGACAGGAGCACTCCGGGAGTGTTCATCGGCTACGCGGAGGGCTCGAAGGCCTACCGCATCCTCGACCCTGACACACAGCGAGTCCGCATCTCGCGTGACGTGTTCGACGAAGGGCGAGGCTGGACGTGGGACAAGGCGGTGGACGACGGTTCGACTTCGACTCTCAGGGACTTTGTTGTCGACTACGTCCACTTCGAGAGAGCCGGGGGAGCTAGCAGCTCGTCTTCACCGAGCTCGTCCACCTCGACACCTTGCTCGCCACCAGCTCCGGCGAGTGCTCCACCACCTTCGGCACCGGCTACGCCCCACTCTTCACCACCGGCCACTCCACGCTCTCCCGCACCGGCTCACCACTCTCCTGCACCGGCGGCCACACCACCGGAATCGGCCCCAACAGCTTCGGTCCACGACGAGCAGCACGTGGTGGAGTTCGCTACTCCGCTGTCCCACGACGAGGACCGCGTCGACACCTACCACGACGACGAGCCTCTGCGCTATCGTACCATGGACAACATCCTCGGCGAGCTGCCCGTCCCTGGACTGGCGCAGCGCGACTGCGAGGCAGAGCTGCACTTGGCATGCGACGACGGCGAGCCCCGCTCCTTCGCTGAGGCGGAGGGAGACGCGGCGTGGCGTGTCGCGATGAAGCAGGAGATGGACGCCGTCGAGCGGAACCGGACGTGGGAGCTGGCGGATCTTCCTGCCGGTCACCGCGCGATCACCCTTAAGTGGGTGTTCAAGCTGAAGCGGGATGAAGCCGGCGCCATCGTCAAGCACAAGGCTCGCTTGGTGGCACGAGGCTTCGTGCAGCAGGAGGGGGTCGACTTCGATGACGCCTTCGCACCCGTCGCACGGATGGAGTCCGTGCGACTCCTTGCGCTAGCTGCCCAGGAAGGCTGGCGTGTTCATCACATGGATGTCAAGTCGGCATTTCTTAACGGCGACTTGAAGGAGGAGGTCTACGTGCATCAGCCGCCGGGATTTGTGATCCCCGGCAAGGAGGGCAAGGTGCTCCGCCTGCGCAAGGCCCTCTATGGCTTGCGACAGGCACCGAGGGCGTGGAACGCCAAGTTGGACTCCACGCTGAAAGGGATGGGCTTCGAGCAAAGTCCGCACGAGGCGGCCATCTACCGGCGGGGCAGTGGAGAAAATGCCCTGCTGGTGGGTGTCTACGTCGACGACTTGGTGATCACCGGCACCAAGGATGAGGAGGTGGCGGCATTCAAGGAAGAGATGAAGGCCACCTTCCAGATGAGTGACCTGGGGCCCCTCTCCTTCTACTTAGGGATCGAGGTGCACCAGAATGATTCCGGGATCACGCTTCGACAGACCGCCTACGCCAAGCGCGTCGTTGAGCTAGCTGGGCTCACCGACTGCAACCCAGCTCTCACTCCGATGGAGGAGAGGCTGAAGCTGAGCCGCGACAGCACGACGGAGGAGGTGGACGCTACGCAGTACCGGCGTCTTGTGGGGAGCCTTCGCTACCTCGCCCACACACGACCGGACTTGGCATTCTCCGTCGGCTACGTTAGTCGGTTCATGCAACGACCGACGACGGAGCATCAGCAGGCTGTGAAGAGGATCATCCGCTACGTTGCGGGGACTCTTGACCACGGCCTCCATTACCCGAGGTGTCCCGGCGCGGCACACTTCGTCGGGTACAGCGACAGCGACCACGCGGGCGACATCGACACCAGCAAGAGCACAAGCGGGATTCTCTTCTTCCTCGGCAAGTGTCTCGTTCACTGGCAGTCAGTCAAGCAGCAGGTGGTGGCCCTGTCCAGCTGTGAGGCCGAGTACATAGCGGCTTCCACCGCTTCGACTCAGGCACTCTGGCTCGCTCGACTGCTTGGTGATCTCCTCGGCAGGGACACTGAAGCAGTGGAGCTCAGGGTGGACAGCAAGTCCGCTCTAGCCCTGGCAAAGAACCCCGTTTTTCATGAACGGAGCAAGCACATCCGGGTGAAGTACCATTTCATCCGAGGCTGCTTGGATGAAGGAAGCATCAAGGCAAGCTACATCAACACCACGGATCAGCTTGCGGATCTGCTCACCAAGCCTCTTGGAAGGATCAAGTTCCTTGAGCTCTGCTCCAAGATCAGGATGGTTCAACCCTCCCACAAGACGACGCACAAGACTTAGGGGGAGAATGATGAATAAGTCCCTGTACTGTGGTCTTTGTGGGGCTGTGGTAGTTTTTGTTTTTTGACTGCTTTAGGACAGCATCTGCTTTTAGGACAGCATCTGCTTTTGCTTTAGGACAGCATCTGCTTTTAGGACAGCATCTGCTTTTAGGACAGCATCTGCTTTAGGACAGCATATTGACCGCTTTAGGACAGCATCTAGGATAGCATCTTAGCATATGCTTGGCTGGTTCTCAGCCTATAAATTTGTATCCCCAACCCCTCAGGTTGGCATGGCATTGTGTGAGCAATAAACAAGAAAACTTGCCCCATCTCCTAGTGTCATCCTCTCCATGAGAGTAAGGATCTTGCTATCACCAAGAGCAAGAGTCCAGCGAGTAACAGCCTAGGCGCCTGCCTTGGGGAACACTGAGACCTGACCAGAAATGAGTCCCCTGGTTTTGCTGAACTTTGGGCCACAACACCATGATTAAATTGATTATTCAAGTATTTGGCTATGAGCAAATCCTGCCATGGTCCCTCCCCATTCTCAACTTTCGAAAGCTACTTCACCAAAAGGCTGATATTCATAACTTCTAAATCTAACAAACCAAGCCCGCAATAGGTTTTTGGTTGACAAACATTAGGCCAACAAACTAAGTGATATTTCCTAACTTTGCAGATCTTCATGCCAAAGCAACTGATCCTGCAGATTTCTTGTTCAAATTTAATCTTCACAAGAAGATACAAAAAAGTATATTATTCTGGAAAGTAAATAGAAAACAAATAGAAAAAATGGTTAGCCATTGTTCACTCAAAATTTTATGTTGTTTCTCATTGTATCACTTGGATTAAATTCTTGAACTTTTACAGGGTTTCTTTAGCTATTCTCTTATTGAGACCAATTAGATCACTCACTCTTTTTAAACCTATAAAGTCTCTTGTATTCATTTAGTGTTTCAACTAGAGATTTTGCAACTGTTCATAGCCGTGCATGAAAACGGGTGTGCATACAGTACAACCCCTTAGGTTGATGAATTATGGGGTGGTTCTGTGGTTGATGTGCTTTATATTTGTTTTAAATGAATGTTCAATGTTAATAGGATGTTGAGCCTGTGAGACCAATTTGAAAGGCAATTTAAATGTAAGAATGATATTTTTTAAAAAAAATATCTTCTGTGCGTCATATGTCTATGTTATGCTTAGCATAATGGATAACTTGGATATGTTAATATAATTTTTGTCACCCAAACATGCCGAGTATGTCACTGTGTCATGACATTGTTACCGAATCTTTGAAATGGTTTACTTTCACCACTTTGCAGTGAAATTACCAGAGCTACTAGCTTCTGTCAATATGGAAGAAGATGCACTCAACAAACTACAGCATAAATTGCTGGACATTCTCAAGTATGCAAATCTTTCTTGATACCTTTTTGTACTTTACCATGGTAGAACATTCATTTCCCACCAATCCAAGTACACAAAAATGTTGTCAAGTCAATCAGAACCTTCTTCTGGTTGAAGGAAGATATAATTGGGTGGAATTGGATGTATTGCATTGAGCCTCTCGGGCGGTATATATAGAGGTACAAGACTTGGGGGGTAAGATGGTACAAGGGATTGTAATCCCCATAGACTCTATCCTACCATATATTGTACTCTAACATCCCCCGCAGTCACAACGGGAGCGTCGCAGACGGTGAGACTGGAGAAGAAGCCGAAGAGGTAACATCCCCCTGCAGTCATAACCGTTGATGCGGCGCGTATGCTGTGACTGGAGCAGGAACCGGCGAGTAGCTCAAGCAAGGCGGTAGCCCTTTGTGCCGATGTCGAGGTAGTCGAGCGCGAGGGCGGAGTAGTCGTGGTCGAGGATGCCGTGCTGGAGATGGCCGTGGTCGACGTAGTCGTGGTCGGGTTACCGATGTTGAGACGGTCACTCATGAAGCCGCGGGCGCAAAAGAGGCGCCATGGTGATGACGGAGACGCGTCGAGGCAGTCGTCGTGGAAGGGGGCGATGCCGAGGTCGACGCAGTCAGGGCCGTCGAGGATGTAGGCGAAAAACGGCGATGCAATCGAGGCAGACGAGACGGGAACGGGAGGGTCGATGCCGAAGTCGATGCAGTCAAGCCGCTAGAGCCGAGGCGTGTGCCAGGTTTGCCAAACCCGGCGAAGCGTCGGGGACGAAAGCACGCACCGGTGTTGCCAGTACCGGACGTACAAGGGAGAGGGCCCCAACCAGGCGTGGTTGTGCTGGACGAAGAAGCAGTACGGGAGCGGACGCTCCTACTCGAAGGCGAGCAGTCCGGGCGGACGCTCTAGCGCGAAGGCGAGCAGTCTTGACGCAAGGTACGGCGGCGGCGGTAGCGCTCTATGTCAGCGATGAAGGCCCGATCAGTATGACGAAGACCATGTGCAGACAGATGGCGCACAAGAGGTTGCGCAGCACAGTCGTCGATGCACAGGGGACAGCGATGTAGATGCAACGGCGAGGGGACACACGTGCGGCGGTGCTGCGGCCCGAGGAGGCGACACAGCAGCAGCCCTGTTGCTCGGAGAATATGCGCGTAGTACTCGACGACGGACGTCACGGGAGCCGGGTGGATCGCGCACAATCGGCTGATCAGACCGAGTACGCGCGAGGCGGGACGACGATGAAAGAAGTCGGTGGAGACGTCCCGATCTGTGGTGGCGATGATGAACCGGCGATGAAGACGCGCTGACGGGATGACCGAGACGCGACGCACGAAGGCGTCCCCTCGACATCGCGTGCCCGGCCTGGCCGCACAGTCGAAGAGGTAGGGGCCGGTGTAGTCGACGTCGATGTCGGAGTAGATACGTGCGAGGTAGACGGGCGGTGGGCGACTCAACCCCGATCAGTGATCGGGAGAAAAAAGATACAACAGCAGCAAGGGCACCTTCCATGGGCAACTCACCGGGTACACCTAGAGCCGGTCAAATAATCCAACGTTTTGGTCAAAAAGGAGCTCACGGGCGAGACACAGGCCTCGGGCGCCGAGAGAAACAGAGGAGGAGACCGGTTAAAAAGGCCGAGTCTGCACCGACGCCAGAACTCCGTCCTCAGGCGCAGATCTCCGGGCGACGGAGCAAGCCTTGGGGGCGGGGCATCCGTGATTGAGCGCCGAGAGGCGGCGGGGCGGGTCACGGATCGGGGCCGAGCAGCGACGGGGCAGGCGGCCCCAGTCGGCGGTCCGGCGCGAGCACGGCGGCCGGATCTGAGGCGCGACGGCCAGATCCGGGGCGGGTGGTCCAAGGCAGGCTGTGGAAGGCGCGGATCCGGCGGCGGCCCGGGAAGGGCGGTCTGCGGAAGACGCGGATCCGGCGGTGGCCCGAGAAGGGCGGTCGGCGGCGGTTCCCCAGGCGAGGCGGCGACCTCTCCAGGCGGACAAGGCGGACGAGGCGAGGCGGATCTGGCGAGGAGCCGCGACGGGCGACTTCCTCTCGGTGGGGCGGAGGGGCGCGTGCGGATGGGCCCGGTCGCGCGAGGAAGGGGGCGGCGTGATGGAGACGGCCAGATCCTCCACCGGCGGCGACGCTCCGACTGGCGTGGGGCGCACGTCCTGGCCCGGCCACCACCATGGCGTCTCAGGGACGGAGCGCGGCCAAGCCCGGTCGCCACCACGGCGGCGCAGGACGGGGCGGCGAAGATCCGAAAGGGGGTGACGACGACAGCCCAGTGACGAGCCTGGGGAACGGGGCGGCGGCAGCCCGACCGCGACGAGGACGATCGCAAGGTGGTATGCCCGATCTGCTGTTTGACGACGACGACGACGGCGGCCGGATCAATAGGATCCGCCGCCTAAACGGTGGCACTGCCCCCGGCGGAGATAGATCTCCCCGGGGGTGCGCGGTGCGGAAGCGAGCGGCGGCTAGGGTTAGGATCTAAACCTAGGCGTCTGATACCATGAAGGAAGATATAATTGGGTGGAATTAAATGTATTGCATTGAGCCTCTCGGGCGGTATATATAGAGGTACAAGACTTGGGGGGCAAGATGGTACAAGGGATTGTAATCCCCATAGACTCTATCCTACCATATATTGTACTCTAACACTGGTACATGTAACTAAGAAACAAGTTTTTAGTTAAAACACCAGCCATCATCTCTTCATAGAATTCAAGGTGTTACTTTCTTCCGTATTTATATTCGAGTAAAGTCCATTACCGGTCCTTAAACTTTTTATGCTGTGTCATCCCGGTCCATAAACTTTTAAAGTATGTCATCCCGGTCCTTAAACTTTCAAAGTGTGGCAATTTCTTTTGAAAGTCTATGGACCGGGATGACACAGCATAAAAAGTTCACTGCTATAACTACATAGGATATTGCCACACTTTGAAAGTTTAAGGACCGGGATGACATACTTTAAAAGTTTATGGACTAGGATGACACATCATAAAAAGTTTAAGGACCGGTAATGGACTTTACTCTTTATATTCAGGTCGACAATTTGTAATCTCAGCCTACCTTTTTTTGCAATTACAATGAAGACGCACACATACACACACCACATACGCATGCACACCACATGCGCGAGTGCACCTCCTTAGCACACATCTAGACAGACGGAGGCTGGGGATACCTACTGTTTGGAATGTTCTTTCAATACTACACTATTTGCTAGGAAAATTTGCTTGTCCATACCAGACTATTTGCTAGGCAAATTGTAGTAGCGTATTTTATCCCGATAGTTATGCTTGATTGAGGCCAATTTGGTTTACTAAACAAATGGATGGAATTTTTGTCAGGTTTCTGCAGAAGAATCAGAGTTCCTTCTTCCAATCTTCATACGATGGTGGTTCTAAAGGTACCGATGGGGTAAAAACCAAATAGAAGCAATTGTATCTGTATGTTGTATGTACCATCTGCGTTGTACTGCATTGTTAAGATTCTTTCTGTTGTTTTTATATGTTATGGATGTCATGGGAATATATGCCCTGTGAACACTGATCACCGAACTGTTTGCTAACACCAGTTTCATTAGAGCAACTCCAAGAGAAGAGCTAAATCATTTTCTAAAGGTAAATTTGGCTATTATTGGAGAAAAAACGTCTCCAATAGACTCTGTAAATGACTCTCCAAATTTAGTAGCTCTCCATCCCTCCTCATTCGCTCTCTATTTTTGGATAGCCTACCTCGCTCACCATCCAGCCTCTTGGCGCGGTCGGCGTTTCCTTCCCGCACGCTGCGCCCCATTCCCGAGCGTACGCGACCCACCGCGCGCCCTCTAGTTTAGACAGCCTGTTGGAGTAGTCTTGTTTTTTTGGGTGAGATTCATTTTAGAGAATAGCTAAATCACTAAATTTAGATACTTCTTTTGGCTAATCTCTTGGAGTTGCTCTTATGCAGCAGAGCTGCAGAAGATTACTGTTGACCTGCACAAGAAATGTAGCATTTCTGTGGTGCCCCTGTACACCAATGAATTGCATTAGGCTGCGGCACGCACGCTGAAGCTGATATTATTACCCTGTAGAAATTTCCCGGATTTTGGCCGGCAGCCGTGTAACATACCGGCCACATTTGGGGGAATTCACCATCTGCCACTATTCATTATCACTTAATGATTTGCCGATGTCTCACTGACGTGTGGGTCAAAGAGGCCACATGTCAATGAAACAGTGGGTGGCAAATCCTGAAATCTCACTGAATGAAACGGCAAATCCTAGATTTTTCCTTCGTTTTTATATCTCATTCTTCTTATGAACTCTTAAACAATTTTTCGACTTCCTACAAATGATGGCGTGAGAGTTAAAAAGAAAAAGTCAAAATGAAATACTTTCATCGGGATTTTTGGTCCCAAACTAGCCAGGTTTTGGAACCGTATAAAATGGTCCACAGTCCGGTATCGCAAAGTTTATTTTTGATAAATTTTAAATACCGTTTGTATCAACAACGGTAAGTATTGTGTGAAAAGCTGAAGCTGTCTTACTATTCTAACAAGTTGCTACTTACGGTCAGCATGGCATAGCTGTGCTATCCAGTGAAATGAGACCCCTTCTGGAATGTGGGAAATTTTCCTAGTTTCTGTGGGAATGGAATTGTTTGTGTGAAATTTCTGTAAAATTCCTATGCTCCAAACGGGGCCTAAGGTTCTAGAAAACATACTTATATGTTAGATATCAATGGTTTTATTCTTGTTCGACCTTGTTGTACTACAAACCTCCTTTAGAGTTAGATGTCAACTCTTTGCCAGTTCTAATATTTATATGATACAGGCATACAGATAAAAAAAAGTCGCTAATCATTTAATCAGAATAAAGTTCGCAAAAACTACTTGTACTCCAGCAAAATTGTAACAAAACTACATATTTAAGTTTGTTGGATAAAAGTTCAAAAATTAAAAAAAAATCATGTCACAAGGCATGGGATCTGACAGTCTGGACCCACGCATGGAAGTTGGAACACCTTTTTGACGTTAAGCCCGTAATGACTTACAACTGAGACTGCTGTAACCGGTCTCCGACTCCAGAGTCTCTGACTGCTCTCTGACTCAGAGTCTTTGACTGCTATGCGACACACATGACTTAAAACGTACTCGAACACACGAGTACGACCACGCAATACTCAAACTCGACATGACTTCTTAGTACTTGAACACACGAGTACTCGACTATGATTATGCTAACAACAATACAACAAGATTAGTTCCAACAATCTTTATTTGAGTACCTTCTCGCGTCTTCAGAGCAGTGTCGGTTCGTCATCAACCTTAGTCGTAATGAGATGTGTCTTCTCCTTCTTCGGCTTGTGGCACTCACTGGCAAAGTGCTATCATATGCCACAGTTGAAGCACTTCACCTTCTTCTTGTTGGACCTCTACTCACTGGTCTATGAGTCGTTGTCGTCCTCGTCTTCCTCATGGTCGTTCCAATGACCATGACCATCTGTGACGCGGCCACCGTCACGATCACGGTTCTTCCTCACGCCGCTGCCTAACCCTTCCTTCTTCTCGAGGGTCTGCCACTGCATGCACAAACAGATGCTCACTCTATTTTGCATCGATTTCAATGCACTCGTCATAGGCCTTGTACCACCCGACAAAGGTCTTCGACTATGAGAGTCTTCAAGTCCATGTACTGCTCGATGGAGATCACGAGCTACATGTAGCGTGATAGAGCGGCCTAAAGAAACCTACGAACAATGGCAATTTCATCTACCATGGTATCACCCAACGCTCGAATGCCGGAGACAACTGACATCACCTGACTAGCGAAGTCTTTGACATACTCCCTTTCCTCCATCTTCAACCCTTCGAAATCTCTCTTGAGAGACTACAGCTTGGCTTTGCACACCTGCTCGTGCCCCCATGTATGCTGTCTTGATTGCCTCCATGCTGACTTGGCCGTGTCCTTCCCGATGAGAGAAGACATGACATCTTCTAGCATCGACTAGTAGATGGCGTACAGTGCTATCCAATCCTTTTGGTACTCGGCAGCACCAGGTTCAATTGCTTCCCACACGCTTTGAGCCTAAAGCGCCACCCGCATCTTCATTACCCAAGTGGTGTAGTTCGTCCGGGTGAGCTGTGGGTACGACAACGTCACCACACCCTCCCTCTTCACAACTACCTGTAAGTTGGAGGCAGACGAATCAACTCGAAGCAGGCCGCGAATCGCTGGCGGAGACACTCCTTCTCAGCATCTTCACGAGTAACAACAATCACCGAGTCTTCTTCTCGTCCGACACAAAGAAGTCTTCGTCGGCTTCTTCTCCGACACATGAAGAACACCAGACTCTGATACCAATTGTTGGCCTAGGGACGGAACAGACGTACACACACACACGGTGGTCGTGAACACACACGAGCACTCTGAATCAACTCAAGACACACGAGTTTTCCATTGTGACAATCCGTCATCAGCTTTTCCATTTTTCCTTCTATATATAGACTCTGATTACATGTACACAGGTTAACTACCCGACTCTTCCTGCCACGATATCTATGACTCACACATTCCCCACTACCCGCACGACTTGCTCCACTAACCATCACACTCGACTAGCCACATGCAGAACCACTCTCTGGCCCGGTCTACGACCACACACAGTTCTTCAGTTCTCTTAGAGTCCTTCGACCATGTCCTATCAACCACGATGCCTCGACTATGCCTCACGACCACGGCTGCCCGATGCCTTCGATTATGGTGCCTTCGATCGCTTCACTAACCATGGCTTGTCGACCAATCTTTGACCACGCTTCACCGACCACGACTTATCAACCAGCATCTCTGACCACACAGGTCTTCCAAGCACCGACCAGTTCTCTGTAGCTTACAAATACCGACCATCGACTATTGTAGCTATGACCACTGTGTAGCTATGACTACTGTGCTACGACCATTGTGCAGTTCGACTTATGACCACAGCGCAATTCGACTTACGACCACTGCAGCTACGACTTATGACCACAGAGCAGTTTGAGTTATGACCACTGCAGCTATGACTTACGACTGTGACTGCTGCGACCGGTCTCTAACTCTAGAGTCTCCGACTACTCTTTGACTCTGGGTCTTCGATTGCTACGTGACACACGACTTATAATGTACTTGAAGACCTCTCAAACTAATGAAACACAGCAGAAGCAGAAATAAACTTTAACAATGACCCATCAATCCACCACAAGCAACTGGGGAAGTGCAACCTTGTACTCCAGGAAGCCTTTGTCAAATCCACATGCAAAGTAGTCGTAGGCTCCTTCTTGATCTTCATAATCCTTTAAGAGTTGTTTTGAGTATAGCATGTGAGTACATAAAGTACTCCATAAGTCTTGAAAAAAATGTAGTAGATGCAAGGCTTAACAAAGAAGGATAATATGATTCTTTTGCACAAAATAGCATTATGTTTCAAACACTGTAATTAAATTATCAAAAGCATCAATTTAACAAAGTAATTGCAATAACTGAAACTAAATAAATTTTCTAGTGAAGGTTCCAACCACCAACACTAGTAAATAGGCTCTACCCGCCAAGGTTTAAGACTACAGGTTTCATCCACCTGCATTGGCTCCATCCGCCAGGACACACTTTTATTTTGAAACCAAGACCAAAGATCTACCATGTGAAAGCGCACATTGCCTACCCTTGACCATGGGCATGACTATTCGAATAGTTTTACCCTCTACAGAGGTTGTACAACTTTACCCACAAGAGATAAGTCATCTTAAAAGCCAACATGCTTCCTTAGGCATGAGACCCAGGTAATTTATCACAAAGCCTTTACCTCACTCCAACCTAGTTAGAAACTACCCGCTAAGGTTTCACCGCTGAAGGGTTAAATCTACCACAGTCAAGTAAACCCCTGTGCCTCACTATGAGTAAACCAGTAAATTCCTAGGACCCACTTACCACTGGTAATATCTAAACTAAACCTTTGTGAGTTATTGGCTAGGTCGTACCCATATAGACTTGTGGTTGTACGGTAGTGCTCAGTTTGGACAATCACAAGCGTCGATCCTTAATTGACTCAAGCAACACATTCACAATATAAGGTCTTGTGCTAAATCCACATCAACCAAATCTCACCATCCACCCAAGTCTAAAATCAATTTTCATCATTTTATTTTATTTTACAAACTAATGGCAACACCTATTGCCAAACACTTGGTAAAGTATCTGTTTAAATATTTGATAACATTATTCCCACCCATAGGGTTATAGTGACCGAATAGATTGTCTAAGTAGTTACTACCGTTCTAAAGTTATCAAATAACATTTTAATCTCAATACCGAGACAAGGAAATCTTAGGGTGACAAAGGTACATGGTTGTCGATGTCAAATGAGGGCATGACAATTATTGGATTAGCTATTATCCTAAAGACAAAAGTTATCATTTTATGTAACATAGCAATGCATTTAAATTTGAAATAATAAAAGGATTTTGGAAAAGATAGGTACAAGATGATCAAAGGAGACTTGCCTTCCTGCACATTGTCTGGACCTTCCTGCCGCAGATCGGAAAACTCTTCAGCGACATCAGGTTCTACACGCAAAATAAGAAATCCAAATAAATAAATAAACACTAACAAAGTCACAAAAATACAAAATATATATATTGGAAGGATGGTTATGATTTTAGATGAATTAGGAAATTTGAACAAGTACAAACGGGGTTAAGATGAAGAAATATGGCTTCTAGAAGTGTCTGCCATGGTCAGAGGGGTTGGATCTATAGAGTGGTCTGAAGCTACTGAGTGGTCGAAAGGCTATGGTGGTGGTTGAAAGTCGAGGTTAAGTGTGGTCGAACGACTCTGCGTGGTCTCAGCCACCGAGTTGTCGAAAAAGCTTAAAAGCTGGTCGAAAATGGCAGTGGTTGGAGACTTAGAGTGACAGCGGTTGAAAGCTTAGAGTGAGAAACGACAGCGGTCGCAACAGCAAGTGATCGGAGGCGACTGTAGTCGAAAGCAACTATGGCCGAAATGATCGGGGGGACTAGAGAGGTCGAAGAGATCGAATGGTTCGGAGTAGTTGAAGAAATGGGACGGTGCAGAGTGGTCAAAGGAATCGATCGGCTTGGAGTGGTCGAAAGAAACGATCAGCTCGAGTGGTCAAACAGTTGTGATCGGATGGCTGAATGCGGTCGAAAATTTAGACGTGGTCGATGGTCGAAGTGGCTGTGAGTAGTCGATGGTCGATACATGGTCGAATGGAGTGGTCAAAAAGTTTGAAGTGGTCAAAGTATGCCACGTGGTTGAAAGGTATATGTGATCAAAAGGTTCGGAGAGGTCGAAACCATTACAAGTCGAACATTATAGGAATTGGTCCAAGAAGACTAGAACTGGTCGAAGACATCAAAGTGATCAGATCTTGGTGATTGAAACCTAGTGGTCGGAGTAGTTATAGTGGGTAAGTGGGTAGATCTATGTGTGGACAAAACCTAGGAGAATTATTGGACTGCTCGGAGTGGTCGTAGCCGATGAGGATGTCGTAACCTATGAGCGATCGTAATACTGATGGTGGTTGAGAGGCCAAGAGCGGTCGAAAGGTTTTTATGTGGTTGATGAATAGAAGGTGGTCGAAGGATAGAACGTAGTCGAAGGCGACTGTGGTCGTGAGCGACTATGGTCGAAAGCGATCGCGGTCCAAAGCGATCGTGGTAAAAAAAATAGAGACATTTGGACCGTACGGTTGGCCAAAGAGATGTTCAGACCGTCCGGTTAGCCAGAGAGACGAGGTGGCACAGAGAAGGTTTCGGTATAAGGTTACATTACCAGAGGTACTTTAGCGGCGAGGAAGGAGTGGCAGCGGCGACGGAGTGCTCCGGAGGGGAAAGGCTCCGATAGCGGTCTTGGATGGTGAAACTTTAATGAAATCTTTATTAATCTCATAATAAGTAATAGTTATGGCTGCCGACAAAAAGGGAAAGCTTGACAGCTCATAACAACGTTTTATTAACTAGCCTAACAACTTATCCTAAAGGGCTAAGGGTCGCCTTGGTGTCATCCTTCGTGGCTGTCGAGGTACAAAGCGCGATCCTTCAATGCAAAGACTTAATTGGCGGCAGAGGCGAAGAACTGCTTTACGAGCGGCTTCTTGTCTGGCTCTTTCAAACGAGTAACTATTCCCTGTGAAGCGGTAGCGAAGACCTCCATATCCAGTTTGCTTGGTGATGAGTAAAGTGAAGTGATGTCCCATCGTCTGATCTCCATGGCTTTCTTCCCGGTGTATGAAGATAGCTCGACGTTGAAAACCCAAACGGCGAAGCAGGTGATAAAGGCCTCTACTCCATCCATCAGTGGGTGCAACATCGAAAGTGTCCATCTACAATTATTTGAAAGGAGGGAGAAGTCAGAAGGGTATTTTTGAATGATCACATTAAAGATGAGGATGAGTTGAGGGATGAGAGAAAGCATAGATTGAGGGGTAAGAATAAGCATACATATGTATATATATATATATACATACATATTTTTGAAAAATATTGTTTAGAAGAAAATAAGTCCTTATGGTCAAACCATTCTACTCTACCTACGGTCGCGTCTTAGTATTGTCATGGCTCTGATACCACCTTTGTCGGAACCCGGAGTAACGACTCCTGAATCCTCTGTGTAAATCGCACTAGTCCAGGATCAGCTAGTGCACACAGTACAACAAAGATAAATACCAAGCACAAATGACTGAATATATTAAATAAAAGGGTACGGCCTTATGGTCAAGTCTTACATCAATGCTCATTGGCAAAATAAATAAAGGAAATAACTGCGGAAGCAAACTGATAAATAGCGAAGCCCAAGCCTGCCCACAGGCAAACGACAGTAAGACGCGGCCTACTCATCCTGATCTTCACCGTAGTTGACGTCTTCCTTCTCTGTGTGGAAAAAGCAAGGTGAGTACAAACTTGTACTCCACAAGTCACACGGAAAAATGCACCATAATGATAAAGGCTTCAATGGAAGGCTTATAGGGTTAGTTTGCATAAAACAGCATTTAAGAAATACAATAAGTAGATTGAAATTGCTGAATTTAATACAGTAAGTAAAAACAATACTTGTAGTAGAAAGTAATACCGTCAGTGCCGGCTCCGACCAAACACCAACCTATCCACGGGCATCCCACCCGGACCATCTTTTCCAAAAGCTCACGTATGGATTCCATCCATCCACACGCTTTCACTACGCAACTCTGATGAATTCCATCCATCCACCAGGTTTCAATCTCTCACGGATTCCATCCATCCGCAAGGTTTTTATCTCTCGTGGATTCCATCCATCCACAAGGTTTTCAAAAATATTTTTGAAAAACAAAGTCTAATCCATGAAAAACTTTTACTCAGCATGCCCATGACCGTGGGCATGGCTATCCAGGATAGATTATACACTCTGCAGAGGTTGTACAGCTTTACCCACAAGACACGATCATCCCATATTGCCACCGGTTTACACACTTCCTTAGGTGTGCGGCGAGGAGTCGTGACAAGGCCTTTACAATGCAAAGCCTTCAATCTGGTCGAGCCAACTCTAAGGTTTCACCCCCAGTAAGGAATCCACCAGACCGGGACCCCTCTTAAGCCTAGACGAGACTTCTCATGGCTTAACCACGCTCGCCCAAGTGAGACTTCACATGGCACCAACCACGCTCACTTTCAACCTACGACTTGACTCAGGTTGGGACTTCGCAAATTATTCAGCCAGGGTTGTCCCATACCGGCCATGTGGTAGTACGATTAGAGCTTTGCAACAGTAGCTCACAAACCGGTCCTTAATATGACTTAGACCCAACCACATACCCCCGTGCACGACAATCAACCACTGCGGCTCCAACCAACAAGGTATGCCTGCACCCACCACTCTAACCAATTGCCTAAGTCTAAACCAGTTTTATATTTTGTTTGCAAAATATTTCATAAACCTCCTTGATTCACCAAAGTCAAGAGTACATAACAAAAGCTTATCATTTTATGCAAAAGGGTTATCATTTTATGTAAAAGATATCCCAAAACCAAGATTATTTTTAAGCAGGTCTAAGCATTTAGTATAAAGTCTTCCTAGCCAATACTAATGTACCAACTAGGGTTTGATCTAGGGTGACAAGGTATAAGGAATTCAATAACAATGGAGGAATTAACAAGTAGGCATTAACTATGTTTAAAACTGAATTGAAATATGCTGAATAAAAATATGCATGCAATATAATTTAAATCAACATAATTTTATTTTGAAAACTGGGATCAACATGATCAAGGAGTGTGACTTGCCTTGCTCTTCAAATTTGTGCAACTCTTCGTCGAAGAAATTTCCCGAATCGTCGAAGTCTACACGTGAAAATAACCCACTAAATTCAAATAAATTCAAATTAAATTCAAATTGACTTCAAAAGTTTGAATTGAAGCTAGAAATGGATATAGGGGAATTTTTGATGAATTTAGAAATTTGAATGGGCCAAATCGGAGTTAGGACGAAGGAGAACGGGCTCCGGGAAGATTAAATTCAGGGAAAATGGAAAAAGGGAATTTCTGGAATTAATTTCCTAAAGGAAAAGAATTTATGACCTCAGCATTACGTCAGCAAGGATTTTATTTCGGCAGAATTATTTTTGAACGGGAAAATGGGTTTAATGCGCCAGCTCACGTCAGCCTTGGGGTAAACCCCACTGACATGCGGGCCCAGGTCCGTGGGCGTGGGCCACCAGGGGCGCTAAGGTGGCACGGCCGCCTCTGTGGTGCCGACGGGGCAGGAGCGGCCGAGGTGGCACGCCACTGGGCTGCCACGCCAGCACGGGGGGAGGACGTGGCCGGCCGGCAAGGGGGGTGCTCGGGCCCGGCGGCGACGGCGACACTCCGGTGGCCGGTGACCGGCGGCGACCGGCGGAGGAGGGAGAGGAGCGCGAGGGGAGCTCGGGGGAGGGGCGCGGGCTCACCAAGGGCGGACGCAAGCGGCCGGCGATGAGGAATAGGCGGCGGAGGCGCTCGGGCGACGGCGGAGAAGGCGCTCCGGTGGCGAGGAGGGGCGACCGAGGGGCGGGGGATGTCGGGGGCGACGCGGGAGAGCTCGTGGCGGAGTTGTCCGGGCGTGAGAGGGGTCGAGCCGGGCGCAATTGCTCGTCGGAGCTGCTTTGGCGACGGCGGCGGCAAGGCACACGGTGCCGGGGCTCTAGGGCGGCGGAGAGGGTGAGCTGAGGGCGGTGGGAGATGGGGTGAGGAACAGGGGTGCTCGGGCGGGGGTTAAATAGGGGAAGGGAGGGGTAGGCCGGCGCGGATTTGTCGCCGGAGTGGGGCGGTGGTTGCGGGAGATGCGCGGGAATGTGGGGAAGTGGGGGCGCGGAGAGAGGGGAAGAAGGTGACCGCGGCTTGCGGAAGGGGAAAGGGAGGTGGGCGGCGAACGCGGGAGAACGGGGGAGGCCGAGAAGGGCGGATCCGGGCGGCGGTGGCGGCGTGAGGAAGAAGACGGGGGCCGCGCGGGAGGGATGACAGGTGGGGCCGGGCGGCCAGCGAGAGAGGGAGAGTGGGCAGGTGAGATGGGTCAAGGCGGATGCGGCGGGCTGATCAGGCCGGACGCGTGGCGGCCGATGGGAGGGAGTAGGCGGGGTGGAGGCGGCGACATGGGCACAATCCGGCCGTCCACGTGGCGGTCGGAGGAAGGGGGCTGGGTTTATTTTTATTTTTCTGATTTTGGGGTTTTTCAGAAAAGCACAGAAATTCCAATAAGCCTCAGAAAAATATCAAATAAACTCCAAAAATTCTAGAAAAATTCATAGAATCTCCTGGATACATTTTGGACTTAATAAAAATATTTCCAACTAATGTTGGTATTTAATTTTCATACTTTAAAATACTTTTTAATTTCAAAATACATTTTAAACTCCTGAAAACTCAGAAAATCCAAATAAGAGCCAAATAAATCCAAATGATTAATTTGACATAAGATTTTTATAGAAAATCAAAATATCCTTTTTATTAATAATTATTTTTAGGTTTTCACTTAAAATACTTTTTAAATCCAGCTTTTTCAAAAACAAAAATTCAGGGCAAATCCAAATTTAAAATTTAGGCACAAAAATACTTATTTTTATTTAAATTTTATTTTATTCCATTTTTATTATTATTTATTATTTTTTATTTTAGCAAAAATTTGGGATGTTACAATGTTGCCTTAGGGATTCTTTGGAGGATGGAAGATTTTGGTTACATGAAAGAGAAGCTGACACGGTGCTCCGATTTATAGCTTCGACAAAGAAAGGAAACCAATGGAGGTTATGGTACCGTGCAATTATTTTGGTATTCAAGGACATGCAAAGGAAAGGAAAGATTGATTTCTAGCACAAATTGAGCAGTTTCTAAGTGAAAATGCTGAGGGAAAAAGGAGGGTGACATGGTTACAGAATTCCAATCTAAGGCTTGGGTGAAGAAAGGAAATCGACGAAAAACTGAGGGGAATCAATAGCGTTGATTTTGGGCACTAAATTTGGAAACAGCCGTAATAAAGCAATATCGGTTTCTTGGTTTAAAAGCTTTGGAAACTAAAAACAATTGATTAAATGGCTAAGAAATAGAAATGAATTGATTGATTGAGTCATGAGGATGGTTTTTCGTTTTGGCACGAGGTGGATTTAAAGCTTGTATGGAGAGTTGACTCGGAAGCCATGGCGTTTTGGTTTGCTACGCACTGTCTGTTTGGCTGTTTGGAGAAGATAAGCAGTGATCAAGCCATAATGAAGAAAATGAAGGAAGGTGGAAAGAACACGCGATAAAGAAAAAGGCCAACTGGTGGTTGGTTGGTTCTGTTGGAACATTGACGTTAAGTGTGCTTAGCTTATGGCAATTCTTTGGGATTTATTTTTTATTTTTATCTTTTTTTGAAGAAGAGAGAAGTGCCAAGAAAAATTGATTGGACCCAGAAAAATTAGAACGAACATTTTCTAAAGATTTGAATTTGAATTTTGGAATTTGGATTGGAATCAGGATTTTGATATTTTTATTCCAGTATTGTACAAATAATCCAAATAAAATCGAAACACTTTAAGATACTTAATTTGAAATTAATTTTTTTATGAAAGTAAATTTTTGGGATGTTACATATATATCAATTCAAAAATATAACTAAACCTGGACATAAAAATACTAAATAGAATTGGGAAACTTACCAATTAAAGTCTAATGGGTAAGATCGATCTTCGATAACTATGTATATCTGAAGGTTAAATTTTGAATTAATATTAAGTTCTCAATGCAAATCAAATCTTAGTTTAGTTAGACAAGCAACACAGTGATATTAATGTTCCAACGAAATTCTAATTAAAAAATTGAAACTTTGTCATGTAAATTTGTTGTGTCAATATTTGTTGGATAAAACTAATAAGCATCAGTTAAAAGTGTGTACACTGTGCGGATGCACTAGTTAACATTTAGTGAAATCACAATCCAATGTTCAAAAAGAATAAGAATGCTTAAAATATTTCTATTCAGAATAACATGATGTTTTGAATTTACACAAGTATGGAAACATACAATATTTTTGTTAGGAAACCTGGGCCCAGGCCAGCAGACCTGGCCCATTATGGGCACTCCACCGAAGACTATAAATAGGGAGCCATACCGACATATTTTGTACACACATGCAATTGAAAGCAATAAAGAAAGACCATGAGTTCTCTCTACCTCTCTGTATTCAATCTATTATTCTATCTTCTATGATTGATTCGATTTGTTCTAAGCAGACGAATCGATCGGACTAGTCGCCAGCGACGGTTCCTCAACACGTTATCAGCACGAGATCGCTCCGTGAATCGAAGGTAATCATCGAAGCTTTAATAGATTGAATTACCTAGATCGCTTTAAATTTGAAGTTTTCGCGTTCTAGATTGAATCTCTACAATGCAAATCCGCCCTAATCTACCGCGAGCAGATCTGAAGTCGCCGGCACAATGTCGATCGGTAGATTGAATCACAGGGTAGATGTTGATTGCACTATAGATTAGAAACGAAAAAAATGAAAGCGAAATTTTTGCATGGTTTAGTTCTATTCGGTCTCTATACGGGAAGAAAAGAAAAAAGTTGACGGTCGCGGCCGACTGCCGCCTCTCGCATGGGGCACCGCCACCGTCGGTGTTGCCTCCCGCATGCTCGCCGCCGGCCAGGAGCTGGCCGAAGTGCTTGGACCGCCACCCCGCACGGGCTGTAGCCGGCCTACAGCTAGTCCCTCTCGGCCACCGACCGCCGGCCAGCAGCCGGCGCCGCTGCACGGAAGCCGCCCCCGTACAGGCCGACCGCGCCACCGCATGGCCACCTCCGCTCGGTGGAGCCGGCGCCTTCCCCGCACGGGTGGCCGCCCGGCTTGACGCCGCCACGTGAGCTCGGCCTGAAGACCAAAGCCGCTCGGTCGCCGCTGGTTCACCTCCGCACAGTCGCACCGAACCGTGCGCAGCACTGCACCGCCTCGGGCCCCGCAAGGCCGAGTGTCGCCTTGGCTTTCGGCCCGAAGCTGTGGACGACCAATGGCCGCCGCCGCTCAAGCTTCGTGCCCGGCGCCGCCGCTCGAGCCGCGCGCCTGACCGCCTCCACCCCGAAGTCGCTTGGCCGCAGCCCCGAGGAGAAGCCGCACGACTGCCGCCCGCATCTCCTAGGACGCCGCTCGGCCGCCAACCGCCGCATCAGGCCTCATATCACACGGGCCGCCCCGCCCGGCCGCTCCGCCCGGCCCGGCCCCACGCCTGAAGCGTCGGCCACCACCCGAGGAAGCCGGCCCGAAGCCGAATTCACCGAAGCTCGCCCGAAGCCGAGCCACCGCCCGGCCGCTGTTGCTCGCCCGAAGCCGAGTTGCCTGCCTTCGCCTCGCCGCGCCGCGCCCGGAGCCACGCGGGCCCGCCACCGCGCCGCCACCCGAGCCGGCTTTCTTGCGCCGCCGCCACCACGGGTAAAAGGGCTATGGTTTCCCTACCCCTACCGGGTTTTGTGCCAAGTCGGGCAGGCCGGATGGGTCGGAGAGAGGAAAAACGGGCCGAAAGGCCCAGCCGAGGGGGAGGACAACGATTTTGCAGAAAACACCCCCAGCTTTTGTAAATTAACATAAGGCCCTTAAATCTGGCATATAAGTCCTAAATTTTGCAAAAAAGGCCTCGTAGTTCCAACAATTACGTATAGGCCCTCAAATTTACGAGTGGGTCCAGAATTGTGCAGAAAACCCCTCGGTAAATCAGAAAATTGCGTGAATTTTTCTCTGAACTAAAATTTTGCGTAGAAACCCCCAAAAATTACAGAATTCGCTGAAAATTCATATTCTAGCATAAAAGGGCCTCGGGAATCCGAATTTTGAATTATTTTTAGCATTTGAAGCTTATTTATTTCTTCCATTATTATTTTATGTATTTATTTACTGTTTTGGTTAATTGTAATTGCTTAAAATTGCTTTTAATCACTGAAATTAGCAGTAAAATTATAGAAAATGCATAAAAAATTATGAAACATTACGAGAACCTATTGTACCATTTATTTACCAGTAGTAAATTATTCCATGCATGTTTACTAGCAGTAAACTTATTTATTCCATTCATACACATGTAGATAACTGGCATCACGAACCGGGAGTTCGAGGAGCTGGCCCAGCATGGCCAAAACTATCTAACGTGTGCATCCGATGTCAAGATAGTGCTTGGAGCCAAGAAGCTCCGCGTGGCTAATGGGATTGGCTACTCAATGACGCCTAACCCACACCTGAGGAGAATGATCAGGCACTTCATTTTCTCAGGCACCACCTCTGCCTCACTCTCAAGAATGAGTATATGACGGAGAAAAGCGCGCTAGCACTCTGGACCGCACTCAAGAAGCGATTTGAGAGGCTAAAGTACACCATTCTTCCTCAAGTAGAGGAGGAGTGGATCAGACTGAGGTTTGCTGACTTTAAGACGGTCGAGGAGTACAATTCTGCCATGCACAGGATTTGTACCAATCTTCAACTCTGTGGCAAGCAGATCACAGATGAGCAGAAGATCGAGATGACCTTGTCCACCTTTCACCCCCAATGTTGTACAATCCACCCGCAACTATCGTCAAGACGGCTATAAGGAGTACGCTGAATTGATTGATATGATGTAGGTTGCAGAGGCTCAGGACGAACTTCTCCGCAAGAATTACGTCACTCAGCCACCAGACAGCTCCGCTAGCTGTGAAGCCAATGCTGGGAGCTACAAGGTGCGAAAGCCCTTGATGAAGATAAGGGGGAAGAAGGGTAAGTTCATTGCCCAGAAAGGCAAGTCAGATGTTCCAAGTGACAAAAAGGTTAAGAAGAGTGGTAAGACCTATGGCCAGCAGAACCAAGGTTGCTACAAGTGTGGCAAGTGGGAGCATTGGTCGCGGATATGCAAAAAAACCTTTGCATGTCATTGATGCCCACCAAGCTTAGAAGAAGAAGGATGGCAAAGGGCAGCCTGAAGCCCACTTTGCAACAGTTGAGGGGGAGCATCTTGAGCAGCTGGCTGAGTTGATGGAGGTTGAATCCATCTCAGCAGCAGCACCCCCTTACGACCTAGAGGCAGCCACCGCCATGATCTCTCTCGAAGAGAAGATCACTCCTGAGAAGATAGCCGAAGAAGTCTCTGATTTTCTAGTTGATTCAGTCTAATGCACATAATGCATTAGACTTTAATTGTCATTTATTTTATGTTAAAAGAACAAGTTAGATCTTGCATGGATGGTACTTTAGTTTTGTTTTCTCGTGATGGTTGGATGATTTTTGGAATAATTTATTCCTTTGTTCAATTTATGATGGCATGATATGTTCTGATATTGGTGTATTTTAATTATGTGTTAAATGCCTTCTAATACATGTTAATAAAATACCTTATATTAGAACACGTGTGGCGCCCTATGGAGGAAGTGTGTCTTGCCGACAGCGGCACAATGAATACCATCTTAAGAGAGACTAAGTATTTATAGTCGATTCGTAAGAGCACTAGCAGCCTTACGACAATCGCTGGAAGCGATGCATGTATAATTGGTTCCGGAAGAGCCACAATTATATCTTTAAGGGGCACAACTTTGGTCATTGAAGAAGCCTTATTGTACCTAGAATCGACTAGAACTCTCCTAAGTTTTAAGGATATTCACGCCAATAGTTTCCACGTTGAGACTGAAGAATAGTACGGTAAGGAATACCTGCTCATCACGAAGCGCGAAGAGAATGGCAAAAGGGTATTAGAAAAACTTCTTTCACTAGAAATTGGATTATATTATACCAACATTAAGGCACCTACAGCCTACACTATCCTGAAGACAGTATTTAGAAACTCTGAACTCTTCTATCTCTAGCATGACAGATTAGACCACCCAGGTCTTAGGATGATGAGAAGTATAATAAACAATTCCCAAGGGCATAATATTAATGTGAAGAATTTCCCGAATCATAAAGATTTTGTGTGCCCTGCATGTGCCACCGGGAAATTAATTACTAGATCCTCCACTCTGAAACTGAAGGATGAAGTCCCTATATTCCTGGAACGCATCCAGGGAGACATTTGCGGTCCCATTCAGCCCATCTCAGGGCCATTTAAGTATTTCATGGTGCTCATTGATGTTTCCTGACCCATTATGGGCACCCCACCGAAGATTATAAATAGGGAGACGTACCGGTATATTTTGTACACACATGCAATTGAAAGCAATAAAGAAAGACCAGGTGTTCTCTCTACCTTTCTCTGTGTTCAATCTATTATTCTGTCTTATGTGATTAATTCGATTTGTTCTAAGCATAGGAATCGATCGGACTGGTCGCCAGCGACGGTTCCTCAACAATTTTTAGCTCGTGTAGGTGCACAGGTTAATGACTAGTGACAGTATTATGTAATGAGTAGAAGGTGCTATTGGAGTTAACGTTAAGTTTGCCCGAAAGCGATCAGTGTTGAGTAGTCTTGCAACAGACACGAACTTGCTACGAAGTCATCTTCGAAGTGTCATCTTAATTTGATGATAGATTTTAGTCTTGTATGACTTTTGATTCTTTAAAAAAATAGATGTGTTTGTAGTTTCTGTCGAACTCTAGATTTAGCAAATCCTGAATCATCTGCGAATCCACTGCACTATTCACTGAATTAGTAGATAGTTCTCACAGATACATTTCTCATGTTCCAAACGGATGGAAATGTAGCACTCAACTTTTCTTCTAATCCTTGTCTCAGAAAACCATCACGGCAGGATTTTGCAGATGTACTTCTTGCTGTGGTGCTACATAGGAGACCATTATTGATCCGATTAACCGAAAGAGGTATGAACACGATGCATTAGAGTGTTGCCGTCGGAGAATTTTTGAATTGATAACACCGTGTTTCTTTCTATGAAGGATGCAATGATTTAAGTATATATACGGTGGACCAAATTAAAGCGTGCCAGCCGATTTAACCGAAATCAGCAAAGAAACACGAACCGACGAGCGCGAAGAACACCGAAAGCAGATTGATGGAAAAGAGGTTATTGCACATCAAAGTTGAACAACGTAAGCAATATTGATCAACCATAGATTAGAGAGGAAGGATTGGATACGTTGGATCTACTACTAGAGACTACTCCTAGCTAGCTAGTTTGATCACGGACGTAGCAACAATATTAATTGCCTTTGCATGTTGGTGTTCGATCATCCCTTGACTTGGAAGTAGCAACACGTACAGATCATGCATGCACATAATTAAACGTGCACGTCTTGTTTCTCTCTTGGAATGCTCTCATGTTGGTAAGGGCCCATGCATTATATTTGCTGAGGACGACCCACTATTATGTATGCATGTGCTGCCATGCACGTCGATCGGTTTCTTCCACAGGGAGCGATGAGCAGCGCCCTTAGCTTTACTCCGCCCCTGCCATCTCATTCTCAAGAGGAAGGAAGGAATTGCAGGCAGGGCAGGTCAGGTCAGGTCATTATATTAGGGAAGAAAGAATATAATTTGGGAGATAGCTAAGAACGGTGGGGCGAGCTCAGATGAGCGGCAGGTCAGGTCAGGTCATTATATTTGAGAGAGAGAGAGAGAGAGAGAGAGAGAGAGAGAGTTTTGGGGAGGCTCGCAAGGCAAACAAATAGCTAGCATTGATCATCACTGCTGGTTGACGGCAGGCCTGTCAGGGAGGAAGAGGTTGGATTAATTGGAATAATAATCCATTCTCCATCCTCCTCCCTAGCTCCTATCCGCTCTCTAGCTTCCTCTCTTGTTCCGAAACAAGAACAACGAGCTGAGCAACAAGGGGAGGAGGACGATCGACCAAGAATGTATAGTATTTCGCTTTAATTGATTGATTTGATCGCTCTCCGCGCGCGGCCTCAACCAACAGGATATATAGGCCGGTATACAGGAGAGACGATATGATCGGAACACATGAAGGAAGCAAAAGGATGCATGGTGCCCTCCCTAGCTCCTTCCTATATATCCTACCACCCTTGGGCTCGATCGTCATGCTAGATTGATGAATTGATAGTCGTACGCCCATTGAGAAACTAAGAGCGAGCGACAAGACATTGGCCCTCCTCTTTGATGGGCATCCCATTTCAACTCCAACCCCAACAGGCACCATGCATCATCCCCTCCCTCCGTACTTTCTCTTGCAGTTATATCATTTGCAGCCTCACGATGTACACTTACTTGTTTTTTATATATATACAAATTTTACAATGCAACTGTATTATGCCATCCGTCCCTGCACTCTGCATATCTTCTTTTTCATTGGTATATCAGCATTTGCAGAAAGTAGCTAGGCCATGATGAGGGGAAAATAAGAGGACGAATTTAATAGCCAAAAATCCAATACTGTCGTTGCCCACAGTTTCTAATGGACAAACACATTGCATTGAATTCGTTTTTGGTGATTAGAGGCTAACTAACTCGTTCGGTCGCTACTGTGTCTATGTACAGAAATAATCTATTTACCATTTTCATGGGATTGCCAAGGCAACTTGGTTTGTGCATACAAGTCCAAATTCAACAGATAAAACTCAGTATACAATATTCAAGTTTCGTCATTTCAATGTACCACTCTATCCCAAAAGCCTAGGCCCTGTTCGTATTAGCTTCTACTTAGAAAAGTCAAAACCAATACGAACATCCACCTTCTCAAAGCAGCTTCTTCACTCCTCTCGTTACCGTCTCACTCCAGAGATAAGGTAGGGGGTCACGCACCCTACTCCTCTCGCTCCTATCAGATGCACGTATCTCTCCATCACTTTTTTCACCGCTCATCTCCTCTTTCTAAAAGCTACTTCTTTCAACCATTACTATTTATTTTCTGCCAAAAAATCATAAGCCACAGCCAAAAGACATCAGCAAAAACGAATACAAACGCCCCCTTAGACATGGATAACATTCCTTGTTGATGTTCAATTTCGTACTGTGACACTATCAGAAATGGTATTACCTTCTGAAGATGTAATATCATGTGGTGGTAACCCCATGTGAATGATGAGTATTTCACATTGACCATGTCACGCTTTCATTGCTTGAGTTTGATTTTGTAAATTTGAATTGTAGTTTGTCTTGTTCTAAAGTTTCGATCAGACCACCCCAGCTAGGTGGTCTAACCGTTGGGACGATGCGGTTAGACCAGCCTGGGAAGGCGGTCTGACCAGTTGCTTTGTTGGCAATTTGACCGATGTGTGTGCCACGGTCAGACCACCTGACCATAGTCTGACCAGTTGCTGTCTGAGCATGGTTTTGGGTGTTAGTCATAGCGAGAGTCCATGCTAGTGTTAGTCATAGGAGAGTCCATGCATGTGTGAGCTATGGCATGTGCCCATACATATGGTTTACTAATGGAGAGTCAAGTACATGTCATTTGTGCCCAGATCGATTGCTTTGTTTTTGTTTTGTAGGTGCTTTGATGATTGTTGCGACACGCAACTTCTTGATCCAAGGCTCAGGAAGATCTGAGCACCACTACTGTAGAAAAGGTCATCACATACGGTTCAAAATGGTCATCACAGATGATTTCATAAGCCGTCTGAGTTTATGGGTCAGTAATAACATAAGATCATCACAGACAGCTTTCGAACCACCTGTCATGCAGCCTATCGTAGACGGTTATTAACTAGTAATTATCTGTGATAGTTGACTATCACATACGGTTTTTAGTAGAAACCGTCGGTGATACATCATATATCACAGACGGTTTCTACTAAAAACCGTCTGTGATACTCAACTATCATAGATGGTTACGAGTTAATAACCGTCTGTGATATTTTTTCTATCCGTAATTCTATTTCTGTTTGTTGGTTAGTCTCAGGAAATGTTAGCCATGCCGTCTGAAATAAGCAGATCAACACAGTATACATCTAATTCACATTCATTAATTTTAGAAATAAAAACATCCATTTCATAAATCAATTAACTGAAATGAAGTAAATTATCCATCCATGAACAAATACACACATGTACAATTAAGCTCAATTTTATCCCAATCAAATGTATTCTACATTGTGAAATTCCCATCTTCTTTTATGACTCTAGAGATCAAGAAGTACATACACTATTCTCGAATTTGTTTGAGGTCAGCCTATTTCAACAGTGTTGTAGCCATGAACGCAATCTATCGGTAGGAAAATCAATGTCGTGCATACATATATATGAGCATCACCTCTGCCGCAACTCCGCCTCCATGTTCCCGTTGCCTTGATGAGCTCCTTGAAATTTGGTGCATGTCACGCTACGTTCCACATTCCGATCTATAATTCCCCTCTATTGATTTGGGGTTTGCTTCACCGTGCTCAGAGATTGATCCCTTCTTCTCCATGTCCAGGCCACTACTCAATTCCTTAGCCACCGGTGAATTGCTGCCTCCGTCGACCTCACCATTGCCTTCCTCTTCTCCTCGTGATCCAATGCTTGCCTTCATCTTGTCGGAGCTCCTTCCCCTCGACACCACCGCTAGAGATGGGTCGCTGTGTCGCCTCCTTGGTCGCCAAGGTCAGGAGAGGATGCGGAGAGAGAGCGAGCTGGCCAAAGAGAGGTGCCATGGACGAGTTGGGTGGCTGGGGAGAGACGCGCCATGGAGCAAGGATGGGTCTCAGCACATGAAGAAGGCGATGCCCATGGAGAAAGGGGCAAGATGGTCATTTCCCCTCAATTCAATTGGCCGGAGAATTAAAAAATGATTAAAATTTGAAGAAAAAAAAGGTAAATTGTTAATTGTCTCATAAAGTTTGGAGTATTTTCCATCATACAACGCATTTGATAAAATGTCCAACGATGTGTTACTTACATACGGATCTTAAACCCACATATGAGATATCATAAGGTATTTTGTCAAATACACATGAAAGATAGGGCAAATGATCAAATATTTTTTTTTTATCTATGTCTGTGTGTTCGATAGCACTTTTTCGGTGGCCCATGAACTTTAAGGCAAATGATTAATTATCCCTTTCTATTAGCCATTATTGCGTACTTGCATGCAATTGCATTAGTATAGGGTCCGAATCAGTTCTCCGCTTGATATCAATGAACTGCTAAAGTAATTAATGATTTCTCTGTCCAGTCAACTTTGCAAGGATTTGGATGATCTCTTCTTTTAAGAAAGGATCTGTTGACTACGATGTCTCTGCTCAATGCCTTCCCTTCTTGCAACTGAACTATTTTTTTTCTCTCGGCATCTGTAGTGTATGAAAATAGAGGATCTTAAATCATCTTAAGGTCAACCTTATATATTACAGGGGTGATTTTAAGCAAGCTATAAGAAAAAAAGGCTTAAGGCTGGTCCTCAAGCTAAAGATCTGGCCACAAGCATTAAAATATAATTTTTCTTTATCTGCCGAGTGGGACCGTTTTAAGGCCTCTTGAGTTATATACACTATGGAGTCGACCTTAAAGTTTAAATAGGATCCACCTTAAGGCCCCTTGGGTTATATACACTGTGGATGCCCTTAACTATTCAGGAGCAACGGTTGCAAAAGCTGAAGGAAAGACTAAATGTACCATACTATGAAACTCGGCCAGATCATCAGGTAAGAAATCCCATACTTCAATCTACTTTCAACTAGTTAGCTATTTGTCATTCATTTCTACCTCATCGATTTCCAATTGATGATTTTGCCTGCATCCTGTATCTTCTGGACTGTGGTTGTAGGAAGCCCTTAGGTCTCTTTGGAATACTTCCTTTCCTGATACAGAGCTCACTAGCTTAGTTTCAGAACAGTGGAAAGACATGGGGTGGCAGGGCCCAAACCCATCGACTGATTTGAGGTAGTTCTAGCTGTAGCTGTTTGATTGGTTTTGTCAGTTTTTGGAGTGTGTTCTCTGTGTTCTTTAGTTCTCTAATTAGTTTATCTATATACAAAATATATACTCTTTCTTGCTTAACACTCACTGCCAAAATCAACTGTTGGTAGAGTTTACAAACTTAGCATTGTTTCCTGAAAGAGTTTTGACAATATGTTCTGATTTCGATTTTCAGGGGCTGTGGATTTGTTTCACTTGAGAATCTTTTAATTTTTGCAAGAACATATCCGGTATGCCCCCCCTTTTATGTCGGTAATCGAGAAAAAAGAAGTTCGTCTTGTAGACTCCTTGTGGTGAAAAAGGTGGCCTTGTACTTCTGACCTAAGAATTACATAGACTATGTTCATTGCTTCAGTATTGGTCAAGACATTAGATCTAGTAATCAAAAGTACATCTACCATGTGCCTCATCCGTACAAGTCAAACAACTAAATCTGCATAAAACCACCTAATGATGTGGTACTGGCCTTCATTAGGGATATTTTGATTAATTTTTTTTTTGGCGCTGTAAGGAATCTTTTGATTTCATTACGAACATTTCATCATAACCATTTTAATACAGACATTCGGCTGGTGCTAACTGCTAACTGATGCCCAACAGTCTCATTGTAGGGATCCCTCTATTATTACCTGTATACAGAATCAGTAGGTCTGATCATTGAGTTCAGGACTAATAATTGTAAATTTAAATGCTGAATTGCTGCTGGTTCCATTATTGGTAGTAGCTCCAGTGGTATTTCTTTGTTCAGACAGCATATATCATCGATGTGCACTTTTAACTTTCTTTTCATCTTTGGCTGCCCAGCACAACCGAAATCTTTGCCGGGCATTAACATTATCAGAGTGTTGTCAGGTGAGAAGTGCTCTTTCATGAAATCTTTGAATTTTGGATTGCTGTCTTATGCTTCAGGATAATTGTGCCTTCTCTGCTTGCTTACGTCTTAGAACACGAAGAGGCATTTGACGTCCTGTACTGTATAGCTTTCGAGATGATGGATGCTCAGTGGCTAGCAATGCGTGCCTCTTATATGCAGTTCAAAGTACGATGTTTCTTGTTCGATCTCTCCTATATCGATCGATCAATAGCTTGCCTCTTAACCTGTAAAATATTCCATTCTTGTTCGATCTCTCCTATATCGATCGATCATACACGCAGTTTTGCTAGTGCACAAGTCTTTGCATATATGCCTACACCTACCTGAGCATGCGAGCCATTGCATATCATATTACCATCAGTCTATCTGACAGCCAAAGCCATTGCATATGATATGCATGCCCTTCTTTTTTTGCTTGAGTGGGGTGAAGTGAACCCATACAAGAATGAAGATCCTGTTCTCAGCATTTGTACAAACAGGACAGTCATTTGGTCCAAGTATGTATATATATACACACCAACATGTACACGGCGCATCTGTTTTTCTTTTCATTTCCTAAAAAATTAGAAGCAAGATCTTGTTCTGTGCGTGTGGACAGTGGACGGGATCTTGTTCTGTGCGTGTGCACAGTGGACGGGATACCTGAAGCACTATGCAAATAATACATGCCCGTTCCATCCCTGTAACATTTACACTGCTCACTGCTTTGTCAGAACAGAACGAACAGAACAGGGACTGTGTAACGGAAGACTCGAGAGTAACCAATCAAAGGAAAGCCTGAAGATCTTTGTTTGTTGTGTCGAAATTAAAAAAAAACTGATGGTGCAGAGAGAGAGAGAGAGAGAGAGAGAGAGGAAAAAGAGTTGTTTGATGGGATGAGCAGCAAGCCACTGTTCAGCGATGGACGATGGACATGAACTGTTAACGCAAATAGCACTGCTATTACTTTTTAAAAAAAATTAGTTTTAGACGTCCGTTCTTACAAATTTAGTCTCCTCTATAGGTTTACTGAGCTCAGCAAGAACCTACCAAAGTAGAAGAGCCCAGCAGATGACCTGCCAAGTTACAGTAGCTCGCTAGCATTTATCGAGCTCCCCTAGCTCGGCAAGTTGCTACCGAACCACCCATGTGTGGCAGGTCCGCTATGCATCTCAATTAGCACTTGCTAATCATATTGCTAATTAATAGATGGCCGACTACGCGCACATGTCGCGGAGGGGTGGCTTGACAGGTGTTTGCCATGTTCAATAGGTCACGAAAGGGTTAGATATGTAAAAACGGATATTCGGATGTCAAATTTCAAAACAAAAAATGCTACAATTTTGTTTTTGTGCACAGATCAATAGACATTCCTTGCTACCAGCAATCAATCCACTCAGTCCACTGCTCCCATATTCTCTCTCCTAGTCTCTCCCTCTCCACGATGGCAGCCAGAGCGACGAGGCATGGCTAGCAACGCACGGCAATGGTGCTAGGTCGGACCATACAAGGCTAAGGATCTGTTCTTTTCGGCTGTGGCTTATGACTTTTGGCTGAAATTTTTGAATTTTGACTGTTTACGGTACAGATTACGGAGAGACAGATACTCACTTGCGATTTTGGATAGTACAGATGTTGGGCTTTTAACATGTAGATCGTTTAACTTGTAGATCCCGTCTTGAGAAAATACTCCGTTTGAAAGTTAGATACTGTAGCAAAAGCCAAAAACCACCGGCTTGTGAGGTAAAGAACAGGCCCTAAGCCAAGGGAGGAGCAAGGAAAGGCCACGACAGCGAGCCTAAGACAGCTTGACGTCGGGAAAGCCCCTAGAAACGACGGCAATGACCACTGGGAGGCAGCACGTCGAGAGAGAATCAAGAGAGGGAGAGACCGGGAGAGAGAAGTGGTGCCATGTAGACGAAGGCGAAGTGCGATAGCGATGGTGAAGCTCGATTTAGCCAAAACTGCTTTCAAAAATCGGACATTTGATTCGGTTTCTAGTTTCTAAAAACCAGAAACGGAAAACTAAACCCGTTTCAAACCCCCTATGTAACCGCAACCCCACCCCATGGCACACCAAACCAAACTATCAAGCATCAACCCAGAAAAGCAAAGGAGATGCAGGAATCTCCCCACTGTTGACTATTTTTTAATTGATGATGGGGATGGTTGGTGTGCCTCACTCGGCATTTACAGTTTTTTAATTAAAAGCTGAGGTCAGGTCAAGTTAGGATAAGAGCATCACAATGACTATTATATAGCCCTTGCCCCATGCACAAGATTCAAGATTGTGCACATCAGTCAGTCATGGAGCTCTTCTTCAGGTTAGGGTTCAACGTACACGCGTACACCGTACTTGACCATCAGTTACTAAGCCTCAGCAATTTGTTCTTGCTTATCTTCTCTTGCCTCCCCGCTTAATTCATTCGATGGTTCATCTAACGATAGATTGATGGTGTCACAGAGAAGAAAGAGGTGCGAAAATGGCGCACAGGCAGAGAGAAGACATGCAAGATACAAGAAATATGAAGCAATTACCATTGATCAACCCAAGTGAGAGGAGAGTATTATTTTTAACATGGAGGAGAGGAGGAATATCCTAGTATTTCACTTGACTAATTAACAATCGCAATTGCCATTGCTGCTGCTGCTCAAGCGTGGATTCGTCGTTTCACACAACGAAAACGAAAACGAAAACGAAAACAAACTGATTACATGCTAATCCGTTGCTTCAGAAGCGCGCGTTCTCCAAGCCGTGCAGATCGCTGACCCGGTTCATGGACTTGCGCATGATGGCCACCTTGGCCAGCTGCTCCGCCGCGCGCCACGCCGACGTCGGGGTTAGCGGTTCCCCCCGTGGTGTCCCGACGGGCGTCTCCGCCTCCCTCCCCCTGCTCCTGGACGTCCGCGTCAGTGGCTGCTGCTGGCTGCGCCGCCACCGCATGTCGCTCAGCTCCTTGTCGAGGCTGTCCACCAGGTCCTGCTGCTGCTGCGTCGGCGGCGACTGCAGCACCAGCGTCCGCGCCGACGAGAGCAGGTGGATCGCCGTGGCGAAGTCGCTCAGCTCTGCCAGCCGCCGCGACTCGGCGACCGCACGGGTGGCCACAAATAGGTCGTGGAGGCGCTGCGAGGAGCTCGCGCCGTGGAGAGGCGGCAGGAGCAGCGGCTGCTCGGCGCCGCGCAGAGTGTCCTTCGACGCCGGCTCGCGGTAGCGGCACCTCACGGACAGCGAGTGCGGGTGGTTGTGCTGCGCGCCCAACGGCGCCCGCAGCTCCACCAGCAGCTCCCGCTCCTCCTCCGCGTACATCTCGCCCAGCCGGACACTCAGCGCCGCGCCGCCGCTGCCGCCGGCGAGGGCTACGGCCTGCTGCCCGGGACAGCACGAGTACACCGCCGTGATCTCCCCCGTGGGGAAGGCGAGGTCCAAGTGCACCTCCTGCATGACGACGCTGACGAGGCCGCCGAGGCATTTCGCGAAGGCCTGCTCCACAGGAGGGGCTTGCTCCTCCTTGGGCACAACCGGCTCGTCTCCCGGCCCGATGGGGATCTCCACGTGGGTGAAGCGTGTGGCCGGAGGAGCTGCTTGAGGGCGGCGCAGGGCGTGGTGATCTTGCTGCTGCCGCTGCTGCTGCGTGTCCGACAGGAGCATAACCGTGGCGACCGGGTTGCGGTCGCGGCGGTCCTCGAGGACCTTGGTGGCCTTGCGCAGTGCATCGCCGACGCAGGCATTCTGCGCCTGCTCCTGCCCCTGCGCGGCGGCGCACACCACCAGCCGGTCCACGATCTGGCGCGCCGACCGCTGCCCCTGCCTCGACATCCGCCGCAACGGCAAAAGGCGCTTCGCGGCGCCGGAGAAGGCGACAATGGAGAGCCGGTCGGCCGGGCCGAGCGACGCGATGACCAGCCGCATCCCTCGCTTGAGCGTTTGCAGCTTCTCGCCCATCATGCCCTGGCTCACATCCAGCACGGTCACCAGGTCAATGGGCGCGCGCCTGGAAGCCGACGACCGCAGCCCGGGCGCCTTCACCTTCACGGCCACCACGTACTTGCCATGCCTCCGGCCAGACGACACCAGGGCAGCCTCCGGCGCCACGGTCACCGCCAGACCGCTCCTCGGCCGCGGCGGGTGCGGGAAGAAGCCCCTGAACTCGCCCTCCCTGCCCGCGTCATCCTCGTCGTCCTCGTCGGCCTCCGGGATCGGGTTGAAGCCGCCGTTGGCGGCGGCGGCCTTGGGCGCCAGGAGAGGCTCGTCGTCGTCGTACACCTTGGGGACGCTGGACGAGGGCGGCGTCTTGCGGCCGGAGTCATCGGAGATCCTGCGCTTGTTGCGGGGGGAGCGGTTCTCGGCGTTGTCGTCGATGGCGACGGCGGGGACGGAGGAGAAGTGGAGGCGGAGGGAGGCGAGGAAGGGGGCCTGGTGCCACGGGGCGGAGCAGACGGGGCAGGAAAGGGGGCCGGAGGAGGCGGAGCGGGCGTAGGCGGCGATGCAGGGGAAGTGGAAGGGGTGGGAGCACTCCGCCGTGAACACCGCCGCGCTGCCGCCGTTCTTGACGCCGTCAGAGCACACGCCGCACCGAGCCTGCACGCAATAGCCATTGCAAAAACGTCAATGAATCAAAATCACTCCAAGAAGAGAAGAAGAAGAAGAAGAAGAAGAAGAAGAAGAAGAAGAAGAAGAAGAAGAAGAAGAAGAAGAGGGAAAAAAACACATTTTTTTCACGGAGAACGAATCAAGGAACAAGGGAAGCAACATTGGAACGAGGAAAAGATCTTCTTTTTGGGCAGTAGCGGTAGGAAATAGGATGGGATGTGAATCATTTGAGTAGAAAGCACTCACTCAAAATCAAGGTAAAGCTGGTCCGGTCTGCTCTGATGACTGATCTGATCTATCTTTTAGAGGAGCAGCCTTTTCTCTTCCCTTACAATTGCATCCTACTACTACTATCTTCGAGATCATTCTCTTCTCTGTTTTTCTTCTCTCTCTCTCTCTCTCTCTCTCTCTCTCTCTCTCTCTCTCTCTCTTGTGGAGGGATCTCTCCATGAAACAAAAGAGAAGGAAAGGTTCTGAAATTAACCTGCTCTCTGAAATGACAGCAAAATTGGTGTAGATGGAAGAAGATGTCATTCCCGGAAGGAAAGAAAGGAAGGAAGGAAGGAAAAGGAAGAGGTGGCAAGCAAAAACAAAAGGGAGGAGGATCGTAAAGCTGCGGCTGCGGCTGCCGCTGCCGTATAATAATTAGTTAATTATTACAAGAAGGATAATCGAGTCTCAAGAGAGAAGGGGAAAGAGAGGGGAAGACGAGGATTAGGACAAAACAGAAGGTGGTGGTAATGATTGCTTGATTTAGTTCTCCACTGGCACTGGGGATCACCAATTTCGAGCGGCCAAGGCAAGAGACAAGCAACAATTAACATTTGCTTTTGCATGAATTTGCATATGGTATTTGCATTGCATTGCAACGCTCAACAACAACAAAACAAGAGAAGGAAAAAAATCGTTTCTTTCTCTCTGTCTTTATGTTTCTTCCTTCAAGAAGCCATGGAGAGAGACTAGGGACTACTAGGAGTCCAGGACACAGAGAGAAAGACAGACCTTGGTAGGGAAGATGGAGGCCTTGAAGAGCGCGAATCTGGATGGGGATCTGGGCGACGACGGCGCCGACAGCGCCTGCAGCAGCGGCATCCTCTTCTTGGCCGGCGCCGAGGGCGGGGTCGCGGCCTCCGGAGCGACCTGCGGCTGCGGCGGGGGCTTGGTGCGGCAGCGGAGAGCTGGCGTGGAGGGGTTGCTTCCGATGCCGGAGAAGAATCCTCCGAGCTTGCCGGGGGTCCGGGCGCTGGACGCGTCGTGCAGGCGGCTCTTGGTGGCGTCGTGGTCGTCTCGGCGGACGGACGTGCACAGTGCCCTCCGCCACCCCGTCCCCATCGTCCCTTCTTGATCTCTCCCCACCGCAAGGAAGACTGGGTGGAAGATGTGTTCGCTCCTCAAGGAAGGAAACAAAGTGGTGCTTGCTACTTATATCTCACTCCACTTCCTCCCAGTCGATTTTTTTTAGCATATTTAACACTATTTATCGTTGTATTTATAAAAATAGCCATATATCTAACGTATTAATAAAAATAACGTTTTTGTCATTCGGTGGTCGTACAACAACGTCTATGGACTGACATGTAGCCGTAGCTGTCTCATGGCCGAACGGCAGGCAGCCTGCCATCCCACCACCAGACGGCGAGGGGCCTGACGTCCGATGGCAAAGCGTGATTAAGGCGGCTTAATTACCTATCTAATTTTTTACTGTTTGTTAAATTTTTAAATATAGCAAATAAGCTCAAAAAATCACAAATTTTAGGTTCAGCCTCTTGACACAACGTACTTAGCTGCGTAATTTTTTGGTAATTTTATCCACTGTGAATGTTGTTCAAAAATTCGTATGATGTTGATACTTGTATGAGTCGTTACATATAGCAAACGAGCTATAAAAATTATAAAATTTTGTAGAAAGCCTTCCGACATAGTCATAGTATTTATGCAATGTTTTGGAAATTTTATGTATTTTGAATTTGCCATGTTAATTCATGTTAATTTAATCGTGAAATTAACGATACTTAGGCATCTTTTGCAGTGTCTGACTTCTATCCTTCGCACATATGTCGGCCCGTTATTGCCATCTTTTCTTTTTCGTTGTGTCCTTCGCACAATTATCACTCTATCCGTATTATCCCCCCTTGCGCGCTCCCTCGTCCGCACTAATGTCATTATGTCTGTGCCGTCACCCCTCGCCCACTCCCACATCTACACACTTGTCAGTATTACCATGCCGTCGCCCCCCCAGCTCGGGCCCGAAGTGATACTCATCGACAAAGAGTCCTTAATTTGTAGGGTGAGCGCACGGGGTTCCCTTTTCGTTTGGCCATAAATACAAATCTTTCGTAATTCGTGATCGCTCATCTCGGTCACTCATCATAGAATATCATTCTCGCGGTCGTCGCTCAAAATTAAGAGTGTGTAGCTCATTATTTTGAGAAACCAATGCATAGCTCATTAAGGATGTGTCAAGAGGACGCGGCAGTGCTGATTACTTCTCCCAAAAGGTAGATAATTTTTTATCGCATACTTTCGATGTTATTCCCAGGTCGTAGATAATTAGTATTATTTAGTTAGTCATAATTAATGTTATTTGTATTTCAAAGTAAGTAGGTCGTAATATTTTAGATGTAGTTCTTACTATTTTGTGTACGTATGATACCCTTAATTTGTTATTGTATGGTATTATATAATTAAGCAGTCGTAATTACTGTAGTGACAATTAGTTAGGGTTAATTAATGAGTTAGTAGTAAGTAATTAAGTGCTAGGAATGACGGTAATGAATTACTCGTAATTTTTCAAACGGTAATCAAATTGCTGGTAATTAATGAATTATTCGTGTATAGTTACACGCATCTAACCACTAACTTGTAGTATTTTACTATCATTATCAATCTTCGTAGTAATAATTTTTCTATCTCATTTGTTGCAAGGTACTCTCTAAATTAGGAGTGCATAGCTAATTATTTTGAGAAACTAGTGCATAGCTTATTGAGGACACAGCAGGAGGACGCGCTAGTGCTGATTGCTTATCTCGAAATATAAGTAATTTTTTATTGCATGCTTTCAATGTTATTACCGTAGTCGTAGTTAATTAGTGTTATTTAGTTAGTCGTTATTAATGTAGTTTGTATTATGAAGTAAGTTGGTTGTAGTAATGTAGACATAGCTTGTGTTTTTTTGTGTACATACGGTACCCATAATTTGTTGTTGTATGGTAGTGTATAATTAAGCAGTTGTAATTATTGTAGTAGCAATTAGTTAGGGTTAAGTAATGAGTTAGTATTAAATAATTAAGTGCTAAAGATGACGGTAACGAATCACTCGTAATTTTTTCAGATGGGTAATCAAATTGTTGGGAATTAATGAATTATTTGTATGTAATTACACACATGTAATCACTAACTTGTATTATTTTACTGTCATTGTCAATCTTCACACTAAAATTTGGTCTATCCCATTTGTTGGAAGGTATGGCGTTACCGGAGCTTCTCGAACAGTTCTACGATGAGAACTACTGATGCCACTCATAGATGACGGGTGATGTCGCTGACCTTACGCCCTTGAAGCTACTGGGAGGGATTGATCATTGTGAGCTGAACGAGTGCTACGTCCCAATCCTGCGGGCCACTGGCTTGTTGCCCTTTGCGAGGCTGATCTCCATTGGACGCCAATTCACCATCGACGCCAGCCTGCTCGCAGCACTGGTGGACAGGTGGAGGCCCGAGATGCACACATTTTAGTTTCGGTGGGGTGAGATGACGATAACTCTGCAGGACGTCTCATTCTTGATCGGTCTCCCTCTCCGGGATAACCCACTTGTTCCAGCCCCTACACAGGCGGACTGGTTCGACCTGCCTATCCCGAAGGGTGCTCGTAGCGTCCCCCACTCTTAGCTGAAGAATTTCGTTGTGTGCTTACAGAATGCACCACTCGAGGTCGTCAGGACGCTCCTCGTCCGACCATCGTGACGCCAGTGCACCCGTTTTGCGAGTTCACCAACCTAATAGACAGGTCCACTATGGGTTTCTGGTGGACTGGTGCACGTCTGCGTTGGGCCAAGAGCAAACCGTCAAGGTGCTAATTGCTGTGGTACAATGAGTTTGAGTCGTTGCACGACAACAACGTCATTTGGGGTCCATGGGCTGTAGACTTCGTGGAGCGTGTATTACTGTACGGGATGTCCCTGCAATGCTTGTAGGACACGGCGCTATGGGCGACGACACGCCATCTGGTGTTCTCATACATGGTTGAGGCTTACGCACCGCAGCGCGTAATAAGACAATTCGGTTTCCACCAGGTTGTGCCCCCTCCGGACGTCATGTTCCTACCACGAGCAATACATCGGTGAGTCAAACTCCATTCGAGTAATATTTACACTTTGTATGTCTTGCTCTGTAACATCGATGATTCTAGAAATGTAGACAATCAAGGGCTGGTCGGCATGGTAGGACTGACGGCCAATGTGGCACGAGTGGACGACGGCATGGATGGACAGGGCGCACATGGATGTCTTCATGGAGCAGCGTCGGTACGACGTCCAGACGTACGACGAGTGCCTAGAGTGGTATGTACCCCGGTTGCACAGCAAACTCACCGCTCGTCCACCATATCACCCCGAGCAGATCACGCATGATGACAGTCTACAATGCTTGATCGATCACCACAGCACTTCGCAGCGGCATGACAACATAAGACAGTTGCAATTTATGAGAGATTCACTTACGGAATTCATACTGGTCGTTACTAAATCTATTTTGTATATCATTTCAATTGGAACGGGCGCAACACATCACAAGCGTGTCCGAAACCACCCTCACTAGCCTAGACACACCACTGGCCATGCAGAATGCTTTGAAGTACATCTAAAAGCAGGCATAAAAAATAGTGCACAACTTGAGTTGCGGCCGTTCGATAGATCACACCGTGCACATCGGGCACCTACAGGGGGCACCAGGCTCACCTGCTTGGTCATCGTGGCCTAACGAGTCCAAGCGACTGCAGCTAGATGTTATCATCTAAAAATTATCGACTGCAGCTAAAAACTACCAGCCATAGCTTTACAGAAACAGGGCCGTCAACGATCCATCGGGCCTCCTTGCTAGAGGTTGTCATGGCGGGGACGAATCGCGTGAGCAACGATGACGATAACGGCTATGGCGACGTTTGGTAAATCGGCTTGGGGGCTCTCTATCTATGCAGATAAGGATAGATAAGACACTTTGATAGCTGATGGAGTAGCACTCGAGCTACAGCGAGATGGGTACAAAAACTCACCGGAGTTGAGGCAGAAAGAGGGATACCATAGTAGTGCATAGTAATGTATAGATCAAGCTAAAAGGTAGTGGGACCCCCCTCCTAGAGGCCACTGGCGAGTCAGGACAGCGGCGGGAGGCTGCACTCGAGATCTAGGAGGAGCATGGACTACGGAAAGTTCTATGTAGGGTTATACATTTCAGCAAAATTTTTGGTAATTTCAGTCCTTTTGTAGGGTACCGAAAGGAATAGTATTCGGCTAAATTTATCCTCATTTGAAATTTGTTCAAAATTTATCTAAGTTTTGGTTAAATTTTATCAAAATTTAAATGATGTTTGAATATTTCGTTCAAATTTTCAGCCCAAATGAACAAAATTTCGTCATTTTGTTGCCCTCTAAATTTTTTTTACAAAATATATTTATATCAAAATATAGGGTTGTACTTGTTAACAACTCATGTGTTTATGTAGGACCAAATATGGCGACTAGAGGGGTGAATAGAAGCCAACAAGATTACAAGATTTTTCAAATATTTTCTCTAAGTGAAAGTATGGCTCCAATTCTTTACTCTAATAATTATGAGAAGTTATGAAGTTTAAAGATCAAACACCCATATAAAAGATCCAAATGAAACTGTGCAAAATTGGTAGTATAACTACAGTAACTTGGTATTACCACTATAATAATTGTGTTAGCACGAAAAGCTCCAAATAAAAATGTGCAAAATCAATAGCATCGCTACAGTGCGCAGCAGAATCAGTAGTGCCACTATAGTATCGGGTAGTATGGCGGCTACAGTAAAATTATCGTAGGAATAGTAAAATCATTACGATTTCAAAATCGAAAATTGATTGAACTTTTGCTCCAATGGTCTAAATGGCTTCAAACTTAGCATGCACCTTCATTAGAATGTCAGTTTCAATATTTTAGTATTGATCTTACATATAATTGTTTGGATTTGGGCGAACTCTGAATGACCTTGTACGATCACACAGAGAAAGACACAGAAATTTTATACAAGTTCGGGCCTTCTCTTGGGAGAATAATAACTCTACTCTTGTGTGGTTATTACTCAGTGGAATGATTACAATTGGGAAAGTAATGCGGAATGTCTTGTCTTGCTTCTATTGCACTCTCCCTCTTCTTCCTGATGTCAATCCCTATATAGCATGCAAAGTGGTGGTGTTTGGTCATTGCCAAGAGACGTCTTAACGTTTCAGATGATAACCTCCCGACGAGACTTATTGTCAGAGATGTGATATCCTGCTCGTCATCTGGTGGTTATTATCGGGAGTAAAGAGAGGTTATATACAATTATTCTAGAGAATAAGTACACACGTTAACGGCCAATAATGTGATGGAAGGAAGCATCGCCTAAACAAAGAAAAAGGACCCAATGGTAAATTAATCAATTTTGCAAGCGGGAGGGGTTAGGAAGGAAGGAGGCTGCACGTAGGTTCTGCACGTGCATCCGCCCTGTGCTTCCATGCACGCTTATCGTCATACATATCGAGACTGTTTTTTCTCTCTCTCGAAACATAGCATACTGATGCTGTTTACTCGTAAAACCACAAGGGAAAAAATAGCTCTATAGCTCTAGACGATGCATGTACACCTCTAACTTGTTAATATCTCACCATTACCAATCATACCATTTCCATCTAAGCTTCTTTTCATACTTGTTTTTTGAAACAAAATGCACAGTCGCTTCACTGTAACTAAAGGTGTCGCAACATGGCAGACGAGTGATTGCCCTCATGGTCACACATACTAGCTGGGCCAGCCAGCTGATCCCTCTTATTTTATCTGCTTAATTTGACGTTTAGGGTTTAGATTCTTCGGTATTTGGACCCATCGATCCTTCCATCATATTCATACCATACGTGAATGATTAGCTAGGCAGCGTCCATAGCATTATGCCGCTCGGCTTGACAGTAAAGCTTCAGCATTATATTCCTCAGTGGAAGTGCACCGGAACTTCAAATTTAAAAAAACACAAGAAAACGTTGGATCAGCAACTACCTACGGGTACTAACAATAATTGGCGGTCAATGACTAATTGTAAGTTTATTCTGCTGAGGAACCGTCGCTGACGACCAATCCGATCGATTCCTCTGCTTAGAACAAGAACGAATCAATCACAGAAGACAGAATAATAGATTGAACACATAGACGTAGAGAGAACTCCTGGTCTTTCTTTATTGCTTTCAATTGCATCAGGTGTACATAATATGCTGGTATGGATCTCTATTTATAGCCTACGGTGGGGTGCCCATATTGGGCTAGGACTCCTGGCCTGGGCCTAGGTTTCTTAACATATTCAAAAAGTGCCGCAGACACTTGATTGGTAAATTTTCTTACAAATGAGATAATTAGCTTTCTTACAAATGAGATAATTAGCTAGCGTAGTCATCCTAATTATGCCTCGCAACCAACATATCATAGGTTCAAATAATTCCGGAAATCACAGTGAAAAATTCACACAAATATATAGCTGATCCAACCGTTGATGTGAATAGAACTTTGATCATGGACCCGAGAGCTAAAGTGCTATGCCGTTGAGATGTGCAAATGGTTGCGAGAGTACTCTTGAGTGTTTGTTTTGAAATTGCAGCTGTTAGAAAAAAATGGTGCATTTGTTCAAGTCCAATATTTTTCTCTCAACATTTGCTTTTAGATTTGCACGTCAAGGGTACTAAAAAATGGAATTTTTTGTACGAATAATCCATTTTTATTTGAAATTACAGAAATATATCCGCGGGAAATTTTTTTACAAAAATAGGCTCCAGTCGCCCCCCCATTGGGCGACTGAAGCAAATCGCCCAACCGGGAGGCGACACGTGGGCAGTTTGGTAACGGTTGGGCGAGTTATTGCTGTCGCCCGGGCGTTGGGCGATTAAATTCCAGTCGCCATACCGTTGGGCGATAGCAATTCTAGTCGCCCAACGGCCGGGCGACAGGGGGGTTTTAAAATGGCAGCGCGCTCGGCCGCCATTGCCGTTGCTCATTTGTTTCAATCGTTCGGCGCCACGAGAGAAGAAAGGAGAGGAGAAAGGAGAGAAGAGGAGGAAGGAGGTGAAGAAGAGGAGGGGGAGAAGAGAGGGAGAGGAGGAGGAGAGGAGAGGGTCAGATCTTCAGATTCAGGTATTTTTTTAATATATTGCATTTCTAGTATATTTTGTATGAAATGTTAGTGGAAGTAAAAATTGTAGATGTAGAAAATTTAGTATGAAAATTTTAGTATAAAAAATTTGTAGTATACATTTTTTAGTATGGAACATTTTTACTACAGAGATTTTAGTACAATTTTTAGTATAGAAAATTTGTAGTATAGAAAATTTGTAGTATATTTTGTATGAAATGTTAGTGGTAGTAAAAATTGTAGATGTAGAAAATTTAGTATGGAAATTTTAGTATAATTTTTAGTATAGAAATTTTAGTATAGAAAATTTGTAGTTTAGAAATTTTATCAGGTATGGCACGTGATGGTCGTGACTCGGACTGGCGGTATCCCTTGTTGGACGAGCACGTGGACCGCGTGCATCGCGCTTGCTTGACATACGACTGTTTTTTGTCAATACGCTAGACATTCGACTGTTTTTGTAAATACAGTGGCAAACAGTGTCAAATATGCTAAAAATTCTTTGATATATGCATTGTATTGTAGTGTGTATTAACAGAACAGATTGGTGATTTAGGATATGACGAGAAAGATCAAGATAATTAAGCTAGCTACAATTGCTACTCCAGTCAGTATGGATCCGTCCTTAAAATCGTGTTATTAACAAAGAACGCCGTAAACTTTTGACAAAGGGGGTGTAATGGATCCAAACCACAGGACGGGTGGAATTCCTTACGCGCAGAGGCTGCTCTGCTCTGCTCTGCTCGACTTTTCTTCACTGCCATGCGTGCAGCCGCTAGTGCAGAGTGCAGAGTAGCAGGTCATGTGACTTCAGTTAAGTTACCGATGAGAGATGCAGGCAGCTTAGGCGGCTGCTGCAGGAGGAGCCGACTGGACCCATGGTCAACACGTAACCATCCCCGGCATCCATCGCATCAGTTATCAGTTGTTTTTTTTTTTCTGAAAAAGGATCAGGCACCAGTTCGGTCAACTCATCTGCGCACAATGTGACTCATGAACCCCATGTGTTCGTAACACTTCGGTCCAATAAGAACCCCAAATATGGCTAGTAACTACCGACTCTGTATTAGCGGTACTTCTTAGTTACGGAACAACTGACTTGTGTAGCGGTACGTTTTTCCAGAGAAACACCTTCGTGGGAGTCTTCTCGTCCCCGATGAATCGGTAGTTCTGCACGAGTGTAGCGTTACTTCTGATGATCGGTAGTACTGGACTTTACATGTCAGAACTATCAGATTTGCTAAGTAACAGCTAGTTTTCTAACCGTTGCTAAGAAGAGCGTAAGTACCGGTCTTAAGCCTGTGGTACTTCTAAAAATCCTATTTTCTGTCCACAATGGCTAGTTTCGAAGTGTAGGATATAAATACCCCTATGTGGCCATTTGGAAAAGAACCTTTGGCACTCTATTTCATTCCCTTGAGCTAGTGTGATATCCTTCTCTCAATTATGTATGTGTTGCACCTTATGAGTAAGGAGGAATGCTCTAGATTGCATGTGTTGCATCTAGATGTGGATTTCGTATCCATTTGAGTTTGTATATTCGTTGCACGTGGTGAAAGTCAAGCGAATGGCTTGATTTATTACTCTTGGAGTTTGCTGATTCCTAGACGATGTCGGAGGCATCGTGCGCGGTAGTTTTCTAAAAAAAAGGTTGTGAGAAGACCCAGCAAATTGGGAGTAGTGTGGTGCTTAGTATCTCTGAAGTGGAGGAAGAGCAACCTTAGTGGATTGAGGTGGTTAGGCTTAATTCGTGGAGCTAATCCAATTTATTTAGGCTTACTTCAACGTGGACTGAGAGAGACTGACAAGTCTCTAAACACCACAGTAAAAAGCAATCATGTCAATTATGGTTTGTTCTCTTATGTTCAATTTACATTCATAGAATTAAATTGATTGCTTGTCATCCTAGGATTGCAAACTTTTAATATAGACTTAGGTTGTTGGTGCACTCAAGTGAATCTAGTTGATTTAGGCACTATTTGTGCAAAACCAAATTGAGTTAAACTTCCGCATTATATAATTGGTTTTAGCCAAATAGCATTAGAGAAGAAATTTTTAAGACCACCTATTCACCCCCCCTCTAGATGGCTTCCTCAATCTTACAACATGTCAAGGATGTGGCCACCACGTGCCAGCTATCTCAACGCCATTGCCCGTTAGCAAACCCTAACCCTAAGTCCAAACTATGACTAATGAAGCCTAGTTCATAGACTCGTTCTATAGGCCGTGACTCTCACCTATCAATCCCTTGGCTTTTTTTTCAAATTTTCAAAAATAAAATATTCCCAAAATATTTCTTGGCCCCACCTGTCGGTCTGAGCACTTTCTCCTTTGTTAATTTTTTTTTTGCATTAATAGACCCAAGCCACTTTCCAGAGCCCATTCTCCCTCACCCGAACTCCCGATTGAGATCATTTTAGTTTTTAAATTCATCTAAAATCCAATCCTACCTTCCAGTTTTTTATTATAATTTTTGGAGTTTATTTTCATTCTGTTTTGGTATTTATTTGTTTTTCGTTCATTGTTGTATATAGATGTTCATACCTCGAGATCGGAGCATATGAAGGGGGGGAGCTAGCTCAAGACCAAGACTTGTTCCAAGGCAAGTTGCTTATTGATCATATTGTACCCCGCTTTACCAAGTTATTTTGTTTCAAATTATTGCATGCTAATTCAACTATCAATTATTTTATTACCTTGGCATTAGATATACAACCTATTGACTTAGGTCCACCCTTGTGAATTGTATTACCATGATCATTGGTCACCCTAGGCTAGATATTTATTTGATGGTCAATAAGGACTTCATTTTGTGCATCATTGAACTGAGTTACTCGTACAATCACATGCTTAGTAAGGGACATGCCTAGCTTAGTATGTTACAGAGTCTCAACGTTGGCTACCTCAAGAGATAGGTTAATTAGGCTCAGTACTAGGATGGAGGGTAGAGGTGGCTACCCTCTCGGGCCAGCCCAAAGCACGCTACTGTTGGCCCAGTCTAGCATGGCAGGGCCCACCATCGAATCGTGTTGGGCCAGCCTAACATGTTGCGTCGGGCCATGTTTGGGCTGCCACCCCAGGCCGGCGTGCCCAGCTAGCACGGAACAAATAGTGCTAGGCCCGGCCCAAGCACGATCTAGCCTAACACGGTCCGTTCATTTTTAATATTTATATGATTTTATTTTGTACTTTTAAATTTTATAAGTTAAATCTTATAAGTATAAATAATTTTATTTTGTATTTTTAATTTTTTAATATATTTTCTAAGATTTTTCTATTTTTAAAAATTTTCATGCCAAATAGGCTAACCGTGCCTGGCCGGCTCGATAGGCTAATCGTGTTAGGCTGATCCGGCATGACCCATGAGTCTATCAAGCTATGCTTGGGTCGATGTCTCAGTCTATAGACCAGCACGGTATGACCCGTTTAAGTAACGGACGGAACGTGCTGTGCCTAAAGAAACGTGCGCAGATAGACCTGTGCTATACCGGACTCTACTTAGCCACCTCAGGTGATGAATGTAGTCTTATTTATTAGGGTGCATCATGGACGGATCTTGCTTTCAAATTCAACAGTGCACTCGGAGCCTATGCTCACACCAGAAGGGCCAGCATTTCGATGAAGTTTTTGTTTAGTAATAATTGTGTAGCACATGCATGCAGTTAACCTGGTAACGAACTATATAATAATAACGTAATCATACACAGAGATGTGCACGTTGCTGGACGGCGGGTACAACGGATGGATGCCTCCCGATCGAACTGCCAATCCCAACCACATGCATGGAGGGCCATCAGCGAGAGAGAGAGACAGAGACAGAGAGAGAGAGAGATTATATGGCTCCTTCATATGTGTACATTGCATACACAAGTATAATAATGAGCTGTTACTACGTACTAGTAGCTAGAATAATTTGATCGGAGGCAACTAGCTCGATCGCTACTGAGAAAATTGATTATTTGCCACTTTGAAGAGTGGACTTCGCAAAATTGCCACTTTCAAAATTAGCTTCGCAAAAATGTCATACAGTACATTTACCTCTTGATTACCATGCCATTTGAGCCATTTAACTCATTTAATATTTTTTTCTAATTTCAGGGGCTGTAAAAGACATTTCTACCCCTGAAATTAGAAAATTTCTAGCAATTGAGCCCATCGCCCCGCGGGTGGAGGCCGAGGTGCGCGCGTACTTCGACAGCATCGCCCCGCGGCGCCCGGCCAAGCCGCCACGCAGCGACCCGTCGAACGCCGGCGCGGGTGGCACGGAGGTCGCCGCTGCCGCCGCCGTCGAAGGCGACTTGCCGGAGCTCCGCAAGCTCCGTGACCTCGAGGCGAATCCCCAGGTTCACGCTTTGTTCGTTGTTCTCTCCTATTCTTGGAAATTGAAATTCGTATCCTTGTTGTACAATTGTTGAATACTTGCATCCATGTGAGCGTGGTGCTTCGCTGTGTGTAGAAGCTGGTGTTGGACGGAGGGGATGTGAACGGGGAGGAGTACGTGGAGACACAGTACTACGATGGGCTCAACTGCATCGACAAGCAGCATCACACGGTAAGCTCGAGATCTTTGTGTGATTGTGCTTTCTCATTTAACATTGTGCTAGCATGTTTTCTAGCAAGGGTAGAAAGGTCTTTTTCAGCCCCTGAAATTAGAAAACAAATATTAAATGAGTTAA